>CM062810.1:402387484-402647437 GCA_031772625.1 Pinus tabuliformis
AATAGATATTTTTAGTCCTTTAAAAATGGTAAAATAAGACAGGGTTTGCACTTTTAAATGCACCTTAATTGGTTAAGTTACATTAGTTTAGGAAAAAAGTTGATCTATTATGTAAATGGCTAAATTTGATCGTTTTTCCAAAGTCAAACTTTATTTTAAAAATGTATGTGAAATGTGATATTAGAACCCACTGGCATTGAACTCAGCACACCTCCCCACTCATGATCACAATCAATTTTTAATCCAACAACTCTAAATCCCTTTCAGACCCCCCCCCCACTGTGTTTCTCTTTAACAACGAGGGGCGGGGGGTTATGAAAAGAGGTTTTCCCCGACACTACATGTCCATCCCTCGTGATTTCGGACCACCCCCCCCCCCCCCCCCCCCCCCCCAATACCACAAACAGCTCTGACCCCCCTCCGAAAGCGTTTTCCTCGTCTTCTGCCACAACCCGCCTTCCTGGTTGATTCACCCTCTGCTTTTGCTCAACTGCCATTCCCCTACCGCCACATATCCCTTCTGCCTATTAATTCCCAGAAACAGCCCCACGCCTCCCTCCGCCTATCCATTACTGCCATGTCGACGATCATTGCACTTTACCTTGACGGCTCCCTCTCGTTGCCTCCATCCCGTTGCTGAGTAAAGGAAGCTTCCAAACAGTTTTTTGGCCAATGGTCCCACTCCATGTGTAACACTATAAAGCTCGGTTTTCTCTCCCGATCACAAACTTTTCTCAATTTTATGTGGATGCAGTGCTCCCACTCCGTATTTTCTTGCCTATCAACAACTGCCCATAGAGGAATTTTGTGCTAGCTTTTCCCGCGAATTTATCAGTAATCCTTTGCATTCCGCTTGTCACCCTCTCCAATTTTCATTCTGCTACCACATCCCACTTGTTGTCAGAGATTACAAAATTCCAAGATACTGTATGAATTCGACCTTTTCAAATTACACTGTTGGTTTCTTGATACTTATCTTGACTAGTCTGACAAGATTAAACTCAAGCAGTAGAGACTACCCCTATTTATTTCCCCCAACCTTACTATTTCCCCGAATTCTTACTCAAGTGTCATGCGTCTTATCTCTCAAGTAAGAGGGCTATCATCTCCCCTAATGATGAAATCCTTTACACCATCACCTCTGAAAGTATAAACCAAATGTTGCAGGTCAACTATAGTGACTCTCTAACTCCCTTTTCTCTTAAAGCTATTAAATAAATCTATCAGAAACTCATCTTTCCCCAGAGAGCCAATATTTTTGAGGTATTCCTACCAGAAGGTTCTCGACTCCCCAAGAAGAATCCCCCTTATCACTCTTCTAATTTTCCTCAAAGAACTAGACATATTATTTGTCTTGTCATGCATACTTGGTTACTTTTCAAATGAATGGGTATATAAGCCTATTTTAGGCTTTCTATCCACCCTTTCTATAGAAGAAAGGCTATCATTCCCCTTTGACTATGGTCACTTCCTTGTAGATGTAATTCATGAACAATTCCTTCAGTTTTTAACTGAAGGAATGTTAAGATATTCTTCCATTCTTATGTACCTACTCATTTTCTTCCTTACAGATAGGTTTCCGTTTATAGTGAAAAAACTCAATCAACAAACAATCGCAGTGATACAGTTTTAAAGATTTTATTTATCAATTTGTGTATCTAGCAACTTGTTTGCTGAGTGGCCAGCAGATTCCAAGAATCATTGAGGATATTCAAAAAGTGTTGCATCTCAATGAACAGGTGAAGACAGGAGATTGGTATCTATACCAGTCACTTATAGAAATCATAGGTTATGGCTCAGAGCTTCCACCATATAAGCTTCCCATGTACCTTCCAATCAGGATATTTTCCTTGGAGTATATCAGGAAAATAATCCACTTAGAGAACATCCATTTTGTGGCAGCCAAGAAGAAGTCTCAATTCAAAATTTAGACACATATAGGACCTTTTATCTGTAACAACAAAGCAGTAGGAGAGGAAGCAGAATTCTTGCTGAAACAAATGAATTTCCCTCTTAGATTTACATGGTCTTATGACCCCTTTGGGTTAATTTCTAAGAGAAAAGTGGAACAGAAGGCAACTCCTTATGCGCATACCCAAAGACCAAAAATAGAGAAGTACATGAACCAACAAAATTGGGTAGAAAACACATTGCAGGAGGCCAAAGATAAGGTTCTTTCCAGAAATTCCTAAGAGACTCCTATACCCAGAGAAAATATCGAGAAGAGACGGAGACAGAGGACTCTCCTTTAGTCACATAAGTCTCAGCCATAGAATTCAAGATCTACACAAAGAAGACTAAGACAAGTTCTAAGTTAGACTTCCCACTACTGGAGGAAACACGAGGTACCATTGTGCTCTCTGGCCTTCAAACTTTGAAGTTTGATAGTAGTACCACTGGTTCTCCATCATCCTCGACTACTAAAGAGACTCCAGATACAACACCTAACACACCAGAGACATTCACAGAACAAAGACAATTGGATATTTTCCAAAGATATAAAGAAATTAAACAGACGAATGAATCCATTCATGATAACATCTTTTCTCAATTCAGGAAGTAGTCTTCCTCAATCCAGCATATGGAATTCTTACAGGCACAGGTTCCACAACCAAAATCAACAGTTGACTTCAAGTAGACTACGTTTGAGTTTGAGGCAAAGGATGCTCATCCTTTGGATGAGATGGACATGCACCTGCAAATAGGAGAAGTGGTCCACTCAACCTTTACACAGATTTCCCTTAGTACTTCCAAACTATAGCTTTCTTTGAACAATGTTCAATCTCAACTCAAAGTGGAGAAAGTTTCCTCTCTTGCTAAAGACAGCATAATTAAATATTTGGAGGAAATGGTGATCAAAGAAGGTTTTGATCCTAGTAATTCAAAATCCATGGAGGAGATAATTAAGAAAAAGAATGTTGATATAACATATCTAAGGAAGCAATTAAAGTTGCCTGCAACTGAAGATCCTCAATCCAAGGAGTTAGGAGAGACAGAGTTACAGAAAGAAGAAATGTTGAAGCTACTGGTGGATCAGAGTGTACAGATAAAGGGGATGGAAGAAGAGATGGACAAGTTTATCAAAGGGAAGGAGTAGAGTTCACAACTCGTAGTGGTTCCTATTGATGCAATACCATTCTCACCCCTACTTCAAACAGGTATCCCTACAACAACTACAACAACAAAAACATCCTCTTCTATAGTATCTCTCACATCAACTATAGATGATTTAATAAAGTTGGCCCAATCCCTAGAAAACATGTCTATACAGGGAGAAGGAATAAAGAAGTTAAGACAACATGTGAAGACCTTACAGGAGAAGAATATAGGATATGAGAATTCCCTCCTAACAAAAGTATAAAAATCCCAAACATTATCCCAGAGATTGCATCAAATGGAAAAAGCATTCCCATGGGTAATAACCTAGCCCAGGTCAAAGAAAATATTTGGAAATGGATCAATGAAGATATGATAGATATTTGGCCTTCAATACAAATCATATTTGAGCAATAGGAGTTGATTGAAAGATCTAATGAAGCCATTGAAGAAGTAAGAAAATAGTTGGTTACAAATCTAGTGAACCTACTGAGCTCATAAAGTTCCTTAACTCCAAAAATAGACAGGAATTGGAAGAGTTGGAGATTGAAGATAGAACAAAAACTATACTATATGTCAAAAAGTTGTTGACTACGAGAAATTTAATGAGACATCTTGAAGAAAAGTGTCAGATTCTAGACATTGGCGTGCAAAGATTCTTCAACAAGATGGAAGCCTCTATAAGGGACTTCCTAATTTATTAGTAATAAATGATAAGCTCAGTACATGGTCCAATTACAATGAGAAATTGATGATCAACGGTAAAGACAGTTCTAAAGCTATAGGAGGAAGAATTAACATGACAAGAAAATCATTCTTAGAAGCGTTGGCATATGACCTAGACATTCAGTATCAAATTAAACACATATTCATTTCCAAACCAACATTTGCTAAATATAGTGAAGTGGACGAGGTTTACAGAAAGTTATTGAATACAACTATCTTGAGTGAGCAACACTGGGATAAATTATTTGAATTACTGTAGTAAGCAATGGATTTGGTTGTACAACTGAGCATCAATAACACAACATGATTCCAAGGGCTAGACAATCAATAATCCCACAAATTTAGTGCTATCACTTTAGAGAGTTCAAATTTTCCTAAATTTTTGTAATAAGTTAGATAGATTTAGTTTAGGAATTGCTAAATACATCCGAATCGGTTTTGACAGGATATTTGTAAATATATTATAAATACTTCTCTTTTAGAAGTATCAAGGATTGATTTCTGCGTGGATTTTTGCATTCCAGAGTGTTATTGTACTATTTACATTTGACAGGTTGATCAGTAATAAAAAGGGAATTCTTCATAGGATTCATGTGTTAGGTTATCTGGTGATGTGTTTCTTTCGCTATTAATGTGTTATTACTTTGTTTCCATGCTTATGTTTTCTGAAATATGAATTATTTTACAGAAAGTTGATGAACATAATTTGTTGAAAAATACACTCTGCTTCTCGCTATAGATAATTTCAATGTTTTCTTCTAATATCATGTTAAGGAATTCATAATTTATCTTTAACTTCTATTGACCTTATATTTTTTCTTCCATTCCATTTCACTTAAATATAAAGGATCCATTTAGTCTAGCTATCTTGCCCTGTGAAACTCCTTTTAAAAGTTGAAACAGACCCCCTTTGAACTGTACACTCCATAGCCCAATGGAAGGTTCGGGCACTTAATCAACCAATAATTTTAAAATCAAACTTCAAACACTTATAACTAGCCTAATATCTAATACAACAAAGCTAAATGATCCAGGTGGCTCCAGAGAGACACAGAGGACAAACAGGCCTTATGAACACTCGAAAATCAAAGTGCTCAGAATGATTTCGACCCAAGACCAGACCGTAGATCTCGTCATCCTAATCGTGGAGGTGCGAACGATTCATCAAACTGAGCTTGTATGAGGGAGAACGAGCCGGACAAAGTTTTGGTCAAAGTTGCATTGTGGGCCAAGTTTAAGTGTCTTACAATTTGACCGACCTCGAAGCATAAACCTAGCTCTTGAAATTAGTCGAAATTGCGGCCTTGTTAATTTTCCCAATGAACCTTATTTTCTAAAAGTTTTAAAACAACCTCTCTCTTTATAAAAACAAAAAAAAATATTAATATGGTGGTGGGCCACCACCCCCGCCACCCCTCATACGCAAATCACAACAAATATTAAAATAAATAAGGAGGTGGGCGGCCATGACCTTTCCACCCTGGAACCACAACAAAACATATGTTTTAAAACATGGCTTGGTGGCCATCACTCCGCCGAGCCCTCCACCATATGCACCAACATTACATTGTATTAATAGGGGTGGGCACGGGCCACTGACGATGGACCCGACCCACACCCCGAACCATGCCCCAACCACCAATATAACGCAGCACTGACGGCACAGTATATGGGATAGGCAGGCGTCAAACCCACCCGACCCACATGACCAACCCCCAAGTGGGCGACCCAAAAACAAAGTCAAACACGTTTAAGCGCCAAACATAAACATGCAAAAAATAAGGAGGGGCAAGGTTTGACCACCCCCCTCAACTAATGCCTTAATTTAACCATTGAACCAATCCTCCTGATTGCATATGTTGGGTAATACACTGGTCAATTTTTATATAAACCCAGTATTTTTCTATTGCACACAATTCAAGACAAAGATGGAGGAACCAAGAGTGGGCACGCAAATTGAGACAAATTAATTATTTTTTAATGCGGGAGCCATGAATTTTGCAGGAGGGCCAAATTTCCGCTTTGTCAGATTTTGACAAATTTTATATGGATTGAACACCTCTCGTCACCATAAACACAATGGCACTGTCCATTTCTCCATCAAATTTCTGAATTTTTTGGCCATTTTCAGGATGAAGGTGGAACCATGATTGCTGCAAAAACAGGGAGTGGAACCATGAGCCTTGAAATTTTCCCGAGGAGGTAAAATTTTGCCATGTCGAAATATAGTCAAGTTTATACTTGTTTTTAACAGTTTTGCGCAGGGTTCGCAATGGAAAGGTCAAATTTTCCATTTGAGTTGCAGATTTCCAGTCCACCCATGGATCAGAATCTTTGAGGAATCTAAGGGAAATCTAAAAGATTCCTTGAGCCCCAAATTCTCAACTTCTCAGAATTCAGATTTTGGACAGTTGATTTCGCACTACTCAATGCCACAAATCCGATGGTGCATTCAGATTTTTCATTATCTCATTTCATTTTCCAGTCACTTTTCTAAGTGCCAGTGTAGATGTCCACATTCATGTGCGAGCAGTGATTTTCACGTGATTGATGTCATGAGATTGATGGTCCGAATAGATTCAGCAGTTTGACATCTGCTTCTTCATATGGACCTTGGTTGTGAGGTATACGCAGTGTTCATGTACTTCTTCTTTATGCATTATGCTGCACAGATCCTTGATTGATGTTGATGAAGGATCTTGTTTCTTACATGTTTTCATGATTCCTTGCTTGATGTGATGTGGAATCATCTATGTGATGTACTTGCTGTCATGATTCGTCATGTTATGTTTTGAGATCCCTTTGTTCTATGTTACCGGGATACTCTTGTTGTCGTCATGCATGTTTTTGCATTGAGATCCCTTTTATGCCATGTTGGCGGGATGCTCATCATGCATGAGTTTTGTGTCATACTGATAGGAGTCTTGTGACTGAGAGTTCCTGTAGTGGAACATCTCTTAGAGCCACTCCTGTGTGAGGACATTTTCCTTGTATGATCGTGACATCATCTCTTGTGTACATCATCACTATTGACAGCACTTAATGCAGTGGCCTACGCCATCTTGACACCAGGGCCTGCAGACGTAGTTCCTCTTGGACGAACTCCATTATCAACGACTTTTGTTTTTATGTTGTTGATGATTGACATGTTCCTCTTCTTTACAGCATGTAGATGTATTCATTAATGTTCTTTTAAAAATTCAATTTAACACATCATGAAAGTAAAAGGTCTTGGAAGGGTCCTTCATCACACCCGAACTTGGATCAAGTGGTATCAAAGCAGTCTTTGTGTTGATGTGAATTGCAACGTGAACAATGGAACATGCAGCGACAGAGGATGAAAGAGAGATCTATGAGACCATGCTCAACATTTCCAAAAGAGTGGAAATCATGTTTGAAACTCTACAAAGAGAAACAAAGGAAAAGGAGCGATTGCAGCTTCAGTTGCAAGCCACGGAAGAGGCCCTGGAAGAACTGAAGCAAAACAAACATAATCTTTAAACAGAGAATGCTGAATTGAAGATGTGCCTACATGAAGAGAAAGAGGAAAAACAGAGTTTGCTACGACAACTGCAAGCAAAGGACGGGGCCTTGGAAAAGTTGCAGTGTGACCCATGTGAGGTAAAAAGTAGTTCTCCAAATCCATGCATATTTCTTGATGATGATTTCGTTGTTTTTGAAAATCATACCACAGGAATTGGCTCCAAACTATTGAAGAGAATGGGGTATGAAGGAAAAGGCTTGGGCACTAATGGCCAAGGCATTGTCAACCCCATCAAAGTGGAGGAATTACCTTGTCGAATAGGATTTGGGTATGTCGGAAAGGATGTTGGGAATGCGCCAAGACAGGTAGTGAACCACCAATAACGGATGATGAGCATCCCTCATTAGTGCTTTCCAAATCAAAAGAGGAGGTAAAAGATGTTGATTTCCTTTTAGTTTCGTCTTCACATAGTATGAGTTCTGTTGGATATTTGGAGCTCCCAATTACAGGGACAAATATGAGGTTCCTTACAAGGATGAGGCATGAGAAAGAAGAAGAACTTTGTGTTAATAACCAAGGCATGACTCAACCTTTGGAGGTTGTGCATGAACATCGATTTGAAGGCTTGAGATACACTAAAGGGGAGTGCTCGAAGGTGTCAAAGTCATCCGAGACATCATTGAAATCGTTGACGAAAGAGAATGATGGGAACACATCCCCATCATCCCATGGCAGTTTCCTTTGTAGGGAAAGAGTTGAGACAAGTTCTCATCACCGTACTGACATCAGAGACAGCAAGGGAAGATATAACCACTTTTGATCTTTGAATGTTCATTTCAATTATGATCATGTTGATAATAATGAATGTAAAACATGGCATCGAAAAACATGCACCTTTTGTGGATAACATAACCATACCTTTTCTAAGTGTTGGAAAAGAATGGCAGCACACAAAAGGATGAGGCGTGAAAGGCCCTCTCAATAGCATGAAAAGAAATAGGTTAAGTAAATATGGAGGAAGAAAACCTATTGTAGTCATTGCGATAGAAGTGGCCATCAAAGAGCCACTTGTTGGAGGCTCCATCTAGAGCAGCACCTTAAAGACAAAGTGTCGGTGAGTAAACCAGGTGAAGCGGTCATTCGACAATCGAATGAGCCACAAAGAGGTGACCCATTCACATTGATAAGTGAAAAATGGTTTCTATACATGTTGTTTCATAGTCGTTCTTTTGTAAATCATTTGTTGCATTTTAAAATTTAAAAGTGATGATGAGTTTTCCATCATTTGTTCAGCAACAATGATGTTTGGTCTTATTTTGAGTCACATTTTACACTCTGAAAGTGATGTTATGTTTCCATCACTTGTCAAAACAATAGTGTTTGGCCTTATGTATTTAAATCATGTGTTACAGTGATGATGTGTTTTCCATCACTTGTTGAAGCAACAATGATATGTTGGCCTTGTTTCCGCAGCTAAGGTATTGCGTCCATCTTGTTGTAAACTTGACCATCGAGTATGTGTTATAAAATCGTGGCAAGTGTGGGATGCTTGGGTCATTAATTGGTCATGCAAGTCAAGCATGTAAATTGCGAAACAAGGTACAACAGGTTGCAGAGGTAGCAGGTGTCGGCTCGTCGCTTAAGGCTCTGAAGAACAAAGGTGAAGGAGATGGAAGCAAGACCTTTTCAGGACGCTTGTGATGTAGACAGGGTACAGAGAAGTTGCAAATTATTGTTCATGCTTTTGGAGGACTGAAAGCTCCTCAGTGGGGAGGATTGATCCAGGTGGCTCCAAAGAGACACACAGGACAAAAAGGGCTTATGAATGCTTGAAAATCAAAGTTCTCAGAATGACTTCGACCTAGGACCAGAGCGTAGATCTCGTCGTCTTGATCGTGGAGGCGTGAATGGTTCATCAAACCGAGCTCCTATAAGGGAGAATGATCCAGTCAAATTTTTGGTCAAAGTTGGGCTGTGGGCCAGGTTTAAGTGTCCTACAATTTGACTCACCTCGAGGCATAAACCTAGCTACTCAAATTGGTCAAAACTGTGGCCTCGTTAATTTGCCCAGTGACCCTTATTTTCTAAAAGTTTTAATAAAACCTCTCTTTATAAAAACCAAAAAAATATATATATATTAATATGGTGGCAAGCCACCACCCCTGCCACCCCTCATACCCAAATCACAACAAATATTAAAAAAATAAGGGGGCAAGTGGCCATGACCCCGCTGCCCCTGCAACCACAATAAAACATATGTATTAAAACATGGCTCGGTGGCCATCACCCCGTCGAGCCCTCCACCATATGCGTGTTGAAAATGCAACAAGATGATGGAGCTTAGTGGAAAGGAGTCGCCTTCACTAAGTGGGCCCGCAGGCTATTTTTGGTGCACAGTCTATTATTAGACATATGGATCATGGTCTATGAGTTCCAGGATGCCATTTGTGGATGATTGGTCATGTTGGTAAAAATAGATGGACTTCTATTTTTAGACATATGGGCGGTTTCTATTTTTAGACTGCGAGGATAAAAATAGAATAGTCGAATATTATTAGCTCTTAATAATATTTGGACTATAAACATTATCTTATCCTCTTGGAGCACTTTAGTTCGAGCTACAGATGTGGCACATGCAACTATCATAAGGAAATACACTTTTCTTATGAGTCAGTTGAGCTATTGCATGGTGGACTTCAGTTAGAACTCAAGTGATTGAGTTTGGTGGAGTTGATTGAGGAGTTGATGGAGTTGTGTTCAGTTTGACTTAGTTGAACTAGTTGTATTTAGTCTAACTGCAGAATACACTAGTGATGAGTGATGTGAATTAACTATTAATTAATTCACTAATTATTAACTCATAAATCAACTAAAGAATACATCAGTTAACTCAGTGCATGGACAGTTCAGTGGAGACAGGTGTTAGAGGTGAGTGAAAGGGAAAGACAGCTGTCAGTTGTGACTATAGTTGTGCATGAGATTTGCACAATCAATGGATTGAGTATTGCCAATGAGGATTGCATGGTTCAGCCAAGGAAAATACGAGTTTGGATCAGCCATACTCATCCATTCTCATGCAGGATTGCGCAGTGGAGGCAGGCAAGCAGCGGAGGAGATTTGAACCCCTGATTGATTCAGATCTGAGCTAGTTTGTGTGTAACAGGTGGAGATAGTACTGAGTACTTGCGAAGAGTATTGTACTATGTATTGTTACATGTTCTCAATCAATATAATATACAAATAGTTGGGGGTTTTCAGTTGTATGCTTTCCCGGTTACATATTGTGTTAATGTGCGCATGTGATTGATGTTTCATTGTTTTTAATTCCACAAAATTGATGATCAACGTAGAGGAGGTTATGTATTATGCATGTATTCCGCTATAGTGTATAATTAGGATAATCTCTGTGAATAAGTGTCATATTATTCAAAATTTATACATGGTATTGGAGTAGAGTTGATCATCAGATCTATTATTCAGAAAGTGTTTACATTTTATTTCTTCAGGCAGAGTCTGTAATCGGGCCAGGTAGCCACTAGATTCATCCTTCTTTTGGAAGGTGAGATATCCGGTAAAAGCCCATATAGTCAATCTCTATACGAGAAATACTTTGTTCTCACGAATTTTAGATCAGAAGCGGTTGAGTTTTGAGCTAGTGTAATTCGAATTTGCAGTAGTGTTTTCTTGGTGTCAAAGTTGAAATGTCTTTCTACAGATTGCGATTGGAGTATGCTCTTGAAGGCAACTCGAACTATATTGCATGGAAAGACAGGATGGAGGTGGTGTTAGATGACAATGGGTTGAAGGAGTTCATAGAGGCTGAGGTCCCAAAGCCTACTAATGCTACTCACGTTGAGGCTTGGCAAAAGATGACAACAAAGTGTCGAAGGATTCTATTGGAGGGCATGAAGGATCACATTGTGTCCAGCCTGCATGGAAAGGCTTCTCCATACTTGATGTGGAAAGTGTTGACAGATTTATTCCAAAGCAAGAGCGACCAGAGGAAATTGGTGCTCAAGGCTAAACTCAAAAACATTAAGTGTGAGAATGGAGACAGTATGCCCGAGTATCTCACGAAGTTCACCCAATGCCGGGATGAGCTGGGAAGTGTGGGGGTGACTGTCGATGATGAGGACTTGGTGAGCTTGGCTCTCCTTGGTCTTCCGAAGAGTTGGCATTCCTATCAGGACTCTATCAATGGTCGGGAGAAATTGCCAGGATGGGAGAGACTTTGGTCGGATCTTGTGAAAGAGGAGATCAGATGGAGCACCAGAGACAGTTCTTCATCCATGCATGATGAGGATAATTGTGCCTTAGCGAGTAAGGCGAAGAATGGGAAGGATAAGGTTTCTCTTTCTGAATCCAGTTCTTCCAATGATGGGAAGAAGGTTGACAAATCGAAAGTGCGGTGCTTTCGTTGTCATGAGGTGGGCCATTATGCTGCAAATCGTCCATGGAGGAAATCTAAGAAGTGATCCGGGGAAGGATCTGAAGGTGAGGCACTTGCTTCATAGTTTGAGTTGGATTTCACGCTCTTCGCATGCATGGTTTCATCCATGGTGGGAAGTCGTTGGTTTCTTGACACTGGAGCTTCTTTCCACATGACCGGTGACAAGAGTTTGTTCAGTACTTTGGAGGAGAAAGATCTCCAGATACTCATAGCGATGGGTAATGATGAGAAGTATAGTGTCTCAGGTGTAGGCACGTTTATTTTTCAGAGGGAGCATGGAGCTCGCCTTACCTTAACTGATGTTAAGTATGTACCAGGATTGAAGAGAAACTTGGTGTCGATCGCGATGCTGGAAGACAGAGGCTGTGATGTAGTCTTCAGTAAGGGAAAGGTTTTCCTTAGACACATCATCACTAGACAGGTGAAGCAGATTGGTTCACGGGTCAAGAACCTGTATGCTCTTGAGGTTCAAGATGCATGCAAAGCCTTGAGCAGTGAGGCAAATGATGGAGACTTGGTGGTTGAGAGGGAGCGTATATTACCTCTCAACATGCAGAGCCAGAAGAAGTCTCAGACGATTGTGGAGGAGCCATGATTGGTGCAGCAGCTTCAGGAGGTTGTGGAGCAGCCACAACAAGGGAAGCTGAGAGGAGATCGAGTAGAGACATCTACTCATGCAGAGACCTCCAGTAGGGGGAAACTTCGAGCCAGGTGGGCTGAGGGATCACATGTAGCCATGCCTCCAGGTAGGAGGTGGGGCGATATGGATTGATCGTCCCAAGGAGGAGGGGTAGGATCCTTGAGGTACCCAACCTCTTGGATGAGACCTTGCTACGGGAGCCCCAATGTGTAGTAGCAGGAATTGACTGATTGGGTAGAGACAAATGCGGATGGAGCAGCAAAGAGAGCGACAGTGTAGGGAATCCCAAGACAGCGCATAGCTAGTAGACTGCAACAATGTGAGAGGCACAAGTGTTTTTCACAGTGCTAGGTGGCACAAATAGGTGTGCAATGGTGCAAGATGCATGGAGATGTTGCAGTAGCGCAGATGTTAGAGAGGGAGAACTTGTCAGCAACAGGTAGAGCTTCAGCATCATAGTATGTTCCTAGCCCAACAGAGTTTCCAAGTGTTGTTGGAGCAAGTGGACAAGGCAAATGTGTTGCATGCAGAACATTCCAGAGGCAGGATAGGGGTTGCAGATAATCCATATCTTGTTGAGAGGGAGTGTTGAAAATGAAACAAGATGAGGGAGCTTAATGGAAAGGAGTCGCCTTCACTATGTGAGCCCGCAGGCTATTTTTGGCACACAGTCTATTTTTAGACTAGGTCTATTTTTAGACATATGGATCATGGTCTATGAGTTGCAGGATGCTATTTGTGGATGATTTGTCATGTTGGTAAAAATATATGGACTTCTATTTTTAGACATATGGGCAGTTTCTATTTTTAGACTGCCAGGCTAAAAAATAGAACAGTCAAATATTATTAGCTCTTAATAATATTTGGACTATAAACATTATCAACACCTCTCGTCGCCACGAACGTAGTGGCACTTTCCATTTCTCCATCAGAGTTCTGCATTTTTTGGCAATTTTTAGGATGAAGGTGGAACCATGATCGCTATAAAAACAGGGAGTGGAACGATGAGCCTTGAAATTTTCCCGAGGAGGTAAAATTTTGCCATGTCGAAATATAGTCAAGTTTATACTTGTTTTTCACGGTTTTCCGCAGGGGTCATAATGGCAAGGTCAGATTTGCCATTTGAGTTGCAGATTTCTAGTCCATCGATAGAGAAGAATCTTTGAGGAATCTAGATGGAATCTAAAATATTCCTTGAGCCCCAGATTTTCAACTTCTTAGAATTCAGATTTTGGATAGTCGATTTTGCACTACTCAATGCCACAACTATGATGGTGCATTCAGAATTTTCATTCTCTCATTTCATTTTCCGACCACTTTTTCTAAGTGCCAATGCAGATGTCCACATTCATGTGCGAGCAATCATTTTCACGCGATTGATGCCGTGAGATCGATGGTCCGAATAGCTTCAGTAGTTTGACATCCGCTTCTTCAGATGACCCTTGATTGTGAGGTCTATGTAGTGTTCATGTACTTCTTCTTTATGCATTATGCTACATAGATCCTTGATTGATGTTGATGCAGAATCATCTATGTGATGTACTTGCTGTCATGATTCGTCATGTTATGTTTTGAGATATCTTTGTTCTATGTTGCTGGGATACTCTTGTTGTTGTCATGCATGTTTTTGCATTGAGATCCCTTTTATGCCATGTTTGCAAGATGCTCATCATGCATGAGTTTCGTGTCATACTGATAGGAGTCTTGTGACTGAGAGTTCCTGTAGTGGAACATCTCTTAGAGCCACTCTTGTGTGATGGCATTTTCCTTTTATGATCGTGACATCATGTCTTGTGTACATCATCACTATTGACAACACTTAATGCAGCAGCCTACACCATCTTGACACCAGGGCTCGGAGACATAGTCCTCCTGGATGAACTCCGTTATCAACGGATTTTGTTTTTATGTTGTTGATGATTGACATGTTCCTCTTCTTTACAGAATGTAGATGTATTCATTAATGTTCTTTTAAAAATGCAATTTAACACATCACGAAAGTAAAAGGTCTTGGAAGGGTCCTTCATCACACCCGGACTTGGATCATTAAATCTCACAGATAGATCCCTCTCTGAAGTGGGCAGGGCTAGATCCCAACTTCCAAAGTGGTTTGTGGTTACCTTTGTGATTTTCTTCTACAACCTCAGAAAATTACAGAGTGCTAACAGGTTACTCATTAAGATTGAATTTTGTTTGTTTGTTTTTTTTTTAATAATAATTTGTGAAAAAACTATCAATATTTTTACTCAAGGATTAAACAAGCATTATGAATTGTTCTTGCAAATAGAGTAAGGATTTGTCATTACAATGAGTCTCTTTATCTTTAAAACAAATTGTTTTCTTAATGTCGCAAACCAGACAAGGATAGCACTATGAAATATTGGTACTATAAAAGACCTCGTAATTCAGGTTAGAAACCACGTTATAGGCTGAGGTTCACTATGAATTTTTCTATCAAATCCATTGCTTAAGCTCTATTGATAGGTATTGATTACAATAATGTTCCTTAATTCATTCTAGTGACTTATACCTTCATTAACCATTGTGCAACATTGAAAAGAAAGAAGTTTATATTGAATAATATGACTACATGTAGCTCCTATAGCATTTAATCATAATATATGCAACACTGACATCATGTATACTCCATGTGTGGGTATTATAAATTAACAAAGTGTCATTTCACTAAGAAATTTGGGTATTGGCACATACTATTACACGTTTATGTTTTTTATGTTGGTAACCTTTGTATCACTAACATGGAGAGGGTAAGGTTAAAATGATGTACTGATTCAAAAGACTTGGTTGCATGCAGCTATTGATCATACATATAAGAATTTATTTTATGCTAAATTTAATTTTCTTCTTGATATGATTCCCACTAATCTAGAACACTTTATATTGCAATGAAATGGTATGAACATACATTATAATTATTCATTGTTTCCCATAATTAACTAGATTTCTTCATTGGATATGTTACCTCACTAAATCCTATTGCTAGAATAAGCCTTTATATGGAAATTAATGTTATTATATCACTAATGACCTATGGAATACATGATAAAGACTAAAAATTGCCCACACATATTTGATGTCTGAAAATATATTTTGTTTCCTTAGACTCTGTGAAGATAGATTGTTGGTATAGATTTCATAATGAAATTTTTCTTGTATTTGGAGTGGATATTGTCTCAAATAAAGCAATATTATTCATATGTTATGCCACTAGTGTTCATCCCAATGACTTGCATGATTTTTGTTCAAAATGGGATTTTCCATATGACTTTAAGTATAGTTGTAAGCAATATCCCATGTAATTGTGCAACTATGGTATAAGAAGTGTCTTTCCAATATGTGTATCAAACTATAGTTATATTGGTTTTATTATCTCATGCATACTTCTCATAAGAACTATGGAACTTATTGAAGGTAGTTACATTAGTCATACTTAATGTCTCCATATTAAATTATGACTTAAATGTAAGAAATTTATGTGGGAACCCTTATCACCATCACAACTATACAAGGCTCTACCACATGCAAACAAAAGTCATTTTAGCTTGAGAATAAACAATTCTTAGATTGCTACAGTGACCCATAATTCCATGAGAAGATGGAACCTCACGCTGACAAAACTACCAATAAACTAAGCAGAGAGTACAGAATGTCCCACTTTTGTAAAAAGGATATATTGTGGCTTACATTTTTAATGTTGTTTTTTCATTCTGAGGCTCAAAATAAAAATAAAGAACTTGCATAAATGATATTATTGCATGTAAAGAAACGCATGCCTTCCATGATGTTAGTGAACTGATAAGAATGTGTTTTAAATTTAGGAAACTAATCTTTACAGGCCTTCCATGATGTTAGTGCATTGATAAGAATGTGGTTTAAATTTTGGAAACTAAAACTAAGGATATATGAATGGGTTTTTTATTATTTTGGGTGGGGTTCATGTGGATGTGGCATGTGGTTCAAGTTCAATGAAAGTGAAAGCATATTAGTAAAAATGAAAAAACAAATCTTGATTTGGTTTGTTTGGATTAGTTCCATATACAATACAATTGTTATGTGGATGGGAATATTAGTTCCATATATACAATCAAATTGCTATGTGTCAGAATTTTGATTATTTATCCAATTGTTTAGTAGACTAGGACAAGATTATTAGCTCCTTTTTCTATCTTATTTGGAATGTTTCGTAGCTGATTTTGAATTTGGACAACTGACTTCTTTGAAAAGATAATGCAAATTGTGTTTCTTGTGTGGGGTTGTGCTTATGTATTTTGAAGATATGTAGTTCAAATATTTAAAAATGTGATGGAGGGTTATTCTCATTAATGGCTTTATATGCCTAGATATCTTCAACTATTTCCTTGTTATATTTTTTCCTTTCTATTTATTGAAAAGAACCTGTAACATAGAATCCTTCATGCTGCTGCAGATTTTACCCACATCTGCCTTCTCAAGGGTAAATTTTGTTTGCATGGTGTTCCATTGTGTGGATTTTCTATTGTCATTCCACAATAATTTCATGGGATATATGTTGTGCTTTGTCATTCTGCTAACACTCATTGATTCAATCATATCTTGATTGTAGTATTAGAAAGTTTAAGATCTATTTTTGTGACCTAACCATTGCAATATCTATGGTTGTCAACAAATAATCCCTATTATGACATGTTCTAATATCATAGCACTTACATTACAATAAATATTTGTTATTTAACATAACATTTGATGACCTTATTGAATAATATTGATATTTCTCACACTCAAATTGTAACATATCACATTTATATTCATTTATGCCTTTTCTCCATATGATATCGACTTACGACATTTCCTTTGCAACATCTACTGCAATTGCTATTTAAATAATTATAAACTATAATAAGTATTAATATTTCATACACAATCCAAATCAAACCCATCCTGTGACCATATGTACAAATAAATCCTCATACCTATGACATTTTGCAAATTCTACAAATCACACAAATAGTCCCATGGATTTTGGCTCATCAATGTGGGTTTCACGACCATGAGATTTTAAGGGCTCGCTGTTTCATTATCCTAATCTTAGAGATTGCATTAACATTTCCCTTAATTAGTTTCTTGCAATGGATTCATTTAAGATCATTATTTGACGTAAGAATAATATTATTTTCCTTTTTGAAATACAATAAAAAAATGTGATATTCAATAATAAATATATGATAAGATGGATCTTGCAACCATTTTATTATTATTATTGTTGTTATTATTATTATGTAGTGCAAGGAAAATGAGATATATATAGATATATATATATATATATATATATATATAGAGAGAGAGAGAGAGAGAGAGAGAGAGAGAGAGAGAGAGAGAGAGAGAGAGTCAATCTTAGAATAATACATATTTTTGAGTTATAAAAAATAATGTTATGTTATACGTAAAATGGAGGATAATGAAAATATTTGAACGAAAGTTGAAGAGTAGTGAAAATATTTAATTGTTATAATTTGTTTTAATAGGATATAGTGAATGTCAAATTTTATCATTGGTTAGGGGTGGGTATATAATATTAGGTGATTAGTGGAATTGTTGGTGTGTGAGGGTATGGGGGTTTCATCTTGTTAACTAATATATTATCACATTTATTTATAAATGGGTTTTTAAAATTGTGAAAAGTAAAATAAATATATTGTGGGTTTTGTGTGGGATGTGTTGGATACTAATATAAATTGGATAATTATATTATTTTTCATCTATATTGATGCTTTAAAATTTGAAAAATGAAGGAATTAGCTTGTAGGGTTATTTTTACTAGCATGTCCCAGTTTGGAGAATTAAGGTTTTGAAACCTTTCGGAGAATTTTGAGCCATTAAATGGAATTTCTTGGGGGAAAAATTCCTTGTTTAGAATGGGACCTCGAGATGTTATTCTATACTTATATACATTTCTAATGGCGCAAGAATTGTATCAATCATAGTTCATATGAAAAAATTATGCCTCCCGTAAGTTGACCTACCATGTTGACCACCATGGTATGAGTGGATGCCACATAAAACCCTATTACTTATTCATGTGGATTTAGACACATGTGGAATTTGAGGAAGAATATAGAATGTTCTAGAACATAACTCTAGTTGAGGGTTGAGAGAGCTAAACCTTAACCCTAGTTGGAAATTACGGTGTGTAAAATATTGGGCCACTCGGAGTAGGGGTTCCATTATATGCTATTGTATTTTGTTCCATAATTAAGCATAATGATTAGGGGTAGGAAGTTATATGGTAAAATATAGGGGATTAATATTATGTATCAGCCATATAGGCCATAAGTCTTAGATAACTCCATAAAGAGTAGCTTTTTCTTTGTATTTACACATTTTTCCACACCATAGAAAATAAAGCAAGGAAACCTCATCTTCTAGCTGGTTTTTCTCCCATAACGGTTTCCCAAGGAAATTATTTGTGTTTATTGTGTATTGTGTGTGTATTTATTTTTGTTTTATATTTCTTGTGTTTCAAATAATTTGATTAAATAAGAAAAAGACTAACTAACTAGATAATCTAAAATCTAAGGAAAAATTAATAGTAAAGATTTTAGTAATTCTATCATTTTTTTTGTCATGAGTTTTTCCAATGGAATATCCATTTCAATGTAGATATCATGTAATAAGGGGTTTATAAGTATTGAGACGTATAAAAAAGGGTATTCACTAAAAATAAGGATTCTTTTAATGGGAAGATGTATTTGGAGAGGGGGTTCAGCAAAAGCATTTTGAGAGGTATTTATCAGTATCTAGTGAAATTATGAGTATTATTTAATATTCAAAAAATGTAGGTGCTATGGTATGATGTTCATTGAACAATGAAGTAAAAACCCTTTTTTTCACCCCTAGTGTAAATATTATTATATGAATTATTCATGTAAATTGATGTAAATTATAAATGATGACTAAGGAAGACATAGATTTAGAGTCTGTTGAGGAGAATTTGCTTGGGAATCGTTTATGGAAATAGCCAAGCTCAAAATTTTGAATTTAATTGCCACACATATCCCTGTTTAATTGAAGGAAAAATCAAATGCATTAAAAATGGCATATGGGCGCTTTTGTAAAAGGATGAGCTATTCCTACTCTTGTGGGACAAATCGGCTCTAGTCAACATACAAAGGGAAAAGAAATAACAGGAAAGAACAAGTGGGAAAGGAATTGGGGGAGAATAGATAAAAGAGTAATGTGAAGAGAAAACATAAACGACGAAGGAAAATACAAACAAAAGAGAAAGAAACAACATGTGGAGTCACTAGTTATGTCCTCTAGATCCTTGTGTTTGCTTATTAGTGGAGCCACTGGTTAGATTCTCTAGATTCTTATGTTATTTAATAGGTGGAGGCTGAGTTGTCTCGATTCCCATGGAGTGTATCAAGTGGGGAAAAGGTGTGCTATTTATGCCTATAGGCATAACAGTTAAAGGCACTATGGGCCTTTAATTCCTAAACGGTGAAGTAGGTGGAGATACTCTGGGGTATAGATCCCTGTAGTGATTGTTTGGGTGGAGATGATGTCTTCTCTTAAAGCCTGGGTGTAAGGTGGAGGCACTTCGTACTCTAGATTCCCATGTGAATTTTAATCAGACTGGTGTGATTTTCCCTTGAGCACTTTTCTTCTCAAGCTCAGGGGTGGTTAACTGCAAGAACAAAATGGTAGTGCAATTGATCACCTACGATTGGGAGGAGAGATGAAGCCCCTCTCTAAGTTTCCATTCATTCAATTATTATGATAACTTTTCTTACTTGTATGTTTGTGCATATCGTTGCAATATGAATGATTATTAATGTTGTTATATGACATTCGGTCGATTAACAACAATGTAAACTTTGAAACGGAACTAATATGATTACCCATTTCGTAGAGGTAGCAAAAAAGTGACCCGATTTTGAAAAGTGGTGATGCAGAATACACATATTTTTTTTTAGCATAGTTTTTGACATTATAAAATTTTTTATGTACATTATCTTTTAGAATGTTAGTGATTTGCATGCTGATTTTAAAAAGTGTTGATTCTGCATCAGTCCCTTTTTTTAAAAGACCTACTTTTTGACTTTAAATTTTCTAATGTATCGAATATGAATAATTATTTTTTAAATAACAATTTTTGAAGTAGTCTTCTCCTTCATTTTTTTTTTGTAGTGAGGTTTTTATTTTTTTGCATAGTTAAAGAAGAAGGTTGATGTTTTAAAGTTTCGATATTATACATATTTATATATCTGTATTAATTTTTCAATGCACATCAAATAATTGTCTCTAAAAAACAATAATCTTTAACAATTGACATAAAAATAACCATTTTTAACATAAATATAACTAAAAAATTACACATTTTGATAATTTTTTGCTCGAAATGACATGTCAAAATCGCAATTTTTATAGGAAAAATTTCACAAAAAATGGTTAAATAATAAAAAATAATAATAATCATAGTTATTTTCAAAAAATAATGATTCACATAAAAATTAAAGCGAAAATCACATAATACAAATATTGAACACATAACAACACTAATTGAATGCTTATTCTTCTCATAAAATTTCGAAGTCAAAAACATTACAAGTATAACTAATTAATAGTTACAAAAATGAGTTTGATTTCCAAGCATAACTTAAATTTAATCAACGATATCACATAATCCAAACTCTTCATCCTCTAGAGTTTCATCATTGCCTTCTCCCACAATATTTTCTACTTCTTTTTGCTTGTTTTCCTCTTCTAATGGATCTATGATGTCTGTGAATCTTCCAATGTATGCCTTTCCAATCATTCCATGTAATGGTGGTTGTAGTTCTTTTGTCTTTTCTACCACACGTGTTTCACTAAAATCCCCTTTTTTCAACCCAATTTCTTGCATTGCATCTAAAAGAAATTGAAGAGCATTAATTTTTTGTTGAATAAATTTGCACGGTACTGGATCTTTTTCAATGGCAATGCAATTTCTTCCTTTTTGTAGGCAACATGCTAGTGTTGTACCTAATTATCAAGCACAAAAGAAATAATGAAGTAAATTAGTATAATGACACATAAATTAAGAAAGAATATATTGAAATTAAATTCTATATAATAAAACTTACCTGAGCTAGAAAATACATCCAGAACCCAATCTCCTTCATTTGAACATATGTCTATAAGATAGTTAATCAATGACTGTGATTTTTGATAAATGTTAACTATCTCTCCTTTTGCTTCTTTGTGTTTATATGTTAGTTTTTTTACAACATCATCATAAACTAGTACTTGGCTATGACTCTTTCCATCTACCCGATTAAAAAGCATAGACATATAACTATCATCTTTTTCCCAACTATCAATATGGATGAACTCACAATCATTTATAAATGGTTGATCTTCATGGTTAAGAAGATTTGACTTTTGCCTGTAACATGAAATAGTAAAAGTTCAATTAACTTGTACATAAATGAATTTTTTAACATTAATCAAACATACATTTTCAACATCTTACCATGTAAGTTGCATCCTTGAGTTTGTTTTCCCCTTGAAGCTTGACAATAACATTGCCAATTGTGTGTCTGAATGAAATGTCACAAATCTCCATAACGGTGATGATGTGACTTCTACAAATCCCGCAACCACTTTACTAAGAGCTTGATAAGTATAAGGGTCACTATCATAGTCAATGTTTGGGATATTGAAACCATGGGGAATATCTGCAATAACTAGGGAATAATCCCTTTTAGGTATGAGTTTAGCAATGTCTTCACAGTCACCTTGTATTACTTGATATTGAATAGTGTCAAGCCCATTCCAAATGAAATGAGTAAGAGTTGGATCAAGTTCAACATTATTAAGATGCTTCTTCTTCAGTCTTTCAATCTTAATTTTTTCAATAAAGGTTCTGAAACTATCTGGTGCTCCATTTGCATCCTTCCTCATATTTAATAAAATAAACAAATATATGTATAAGTTATAAAATAAAAATAGTATACAGATGAATAAAAATGAATGTATAAATCAACATACATTTTTAAATGCAAGATAAAAATCTTTTAGTGTTGATGTAGAACATGAATCTAGATAGTTGCGTACAACATCATCCCAACTATATTCATTCAACAATTCAACAATTTGTTCTTGTATTTTCATGTAAACTTTGTGACTGAATAGATAAAGTAAAAAAAGTTAATATAATGATATGTAAAACAAATACTACCAAGAAAAATATGTTATATTTAAAAGAAAATTATAATCTAGAAATAATAAAAAATAATTCAACAAAATTACTTTTGAAATTCCTCAGAGATTTCCTCCAATGATAATTCCCCTGACCTCACACGACATAATATTTCTTTGACAAGTTTTTCATCATTCACTCCTTGCATTGCTCTTCAACGTGTGATAGTCATATCTTCTGGAAGTTGATTCATTTCAGGACCTGATTTGTTGTTGCTACATAATAATGGTTTAGACCTTTTAACCTTCTAGTTTTTAATTCCAATGTTCTCCCACATGCTAAAAATCTCATTAATCAATTCCCATATCTCTCCAGTTCTAAATGCCAACTAGAAAATGTTATCAATACCTTTGAATATATGAGTATTTACTATGTTGCCTTTTGAATTGGTTTTCTCCTCAATTTGATAGCCTATTTCCATACGACATTCCTTTTGGAAATCTATAGTTACATTTATCTTATCCCCACCACATTTTTCTTCAAATTCACTATGAATAAATCTAACCTTTTGGATGAAAGTCATAGACATCCTATATTCATTATTTGAATTATGATCCCATGCCAATAACTTTGCTTCTATTTCTGATAAATCAGCATAAATGATACATTTCATTGTTTCAAAACATGGGTTATTGGGATATTCCTTCATCAATTGCCTTTGAACTTCTACAAAATGGTTTCCCCCAAGCACATAATAATTGTATTCAAAACATTTTGACTTATCAAATGCGTCTTTGTTGAGGACTTGAATTGGATCAACAAGAAGCACATAATTAACCACATGAGCATATGCATTATACCTCATCAATGTCTTCAAGTTGTGAACATGTAGGTGGTGTGGCTTTCTGATTTGATATTTACATTGTCCTTCACTTTCCTTATAGACTTGTTTCACATTAAGCTGAAATGTATGACCACCCACAATTAATTTTCTCTTTGTCAAGTTCTGTCGAATGGCATTTTCTTTTGTTTTAAAATTGCCATACTCTAAATTAGCTCATGGTGTAATTATTTCCCTTGTTTCTTTTCAAGTTTCACTAGGATCTTCACTATTGGTAATGAATACTTGAGAATGTTCAACTTTACTTTTCTTCCTCCTAACATTCTCATCATTAACTGGAACAGAGACATTCATGGGCATTGTTACTTTTGATCTTTTACGACTCTTCTCATTTCTAACATCAATTCCAATTTCATCCTCAATAATGGCAATATTTTCTTCGATGTCAGCTTCAACTTCCTCATCTTCAAAAGTAACATGTCAACCTTTGCTAGATTTATCCACTAGAGGCATTTTTTTTTCTGATCCCTTGGACGTAGTTTTGTAGCATCATGAATTACTAATTTTTGCTTGTTTTCCAGATCTTGTTCTGACCCTAAGTAGAAACTGCTAACAACATTCATAATACCTTGCTCTATGAAATGAATGCCTCCCAACATAATTGAAATACCTTTAATAAAATTATGTCAAACAAAATATCATATGTCAATAAAAACTAAGTTATAAAAATATAATGAGACAATTACAATAATGAAAAACACAAATATAAATAACAATACTTATGATATCTTGTGCAATCTCATTTATGATTTGTTTAGACAACTTTGTAGATACCTCTCTCATGTCATACAATGAATATAATAACTAATATTTAATCATGTCATGTGACTTGGGCGGTTTTGTAAGTATATAAACAACTTCAGTGTCTGGTACCAAACACACGTCTATGATCTTTCCCAACACCTCATAAATTCCACTATCATTAGGGATATCAACATATAGATATATCTCCACATCTTCACCTTCTCTTTCTTTGACATACCATACATTTTCTAGAAGTTTCACTTCTTTTGATTTCTTCCAGTATGAAATTGTCTTCTTATCGTTTGAGGGACTTGATAGATTTGTAACTATTAGCTCATGTTTGGTTCGTTCAACACTTCTTTTTGAGGATCCACCTTTAATTTTAGTAGTCTTTGGTCCAGAAAGATTCACATAAATCTTCTTTCATGCCATTTTCCTGCAAAAAAATGCAAATATATAGAAATTAGTAATTAAAAAAAAAACGATAAATGATAAATAATTTTGTAAAACATAACCATTTAATTTTTTATTTTTTTTAAATAAGAAATTAAAAAAATACAGCCCCTTGCCACCCCACCCCGGTGGCCCCAACCGTGCAGCCCCCTCTTGCCCCACCTTGGCAGCCCAACAACCAACTGAGGTGGCGGGCTGATTGCTTGAATCGCACTGCCACCCCGAGCAGGCTGTTGGGCCATCGAGGTGTGGCAAGGGGGCTGGCGCCTAGCCCCCGGTCCGACCCTGGTGGCCTAACGACCCACCACCCTAGCCGGCCGTTGAGCTGTCGATGTGGGGTGGGGGATTAGGCGCTAGCCCCCCTACTCCACGCTGACAACCCAACGACCCGGGGTGGCGGGTTGATTCCGGGAATTAGCCAGCCACCTCGGTCGGTCATTGGGCCATCGGGGTGGGGCGGGAGGGGGCTGCACGATTGGAGCAACCAGGGTGGTGCGCCAGCCCTCTAGCCCCACCTTCGGGGCCCAACAGACCGTCGGGGTGACGGTCGATTCTGAGAATCGACCCAATGGCCCACCAAGGTGGGGTGGCAAGTCGGGCACACAACCCCCTGCCCCACCCCGATGGCCCAACGGTCCACCACCCCAGTCGGTCGTTGGGCCGCAAGGGTGGGGTAGGGGGCTGGGCTGCCAACCCCGCCGCCCTTAACCCACGGGCCCGTTGGGCCACCAACGACCATGATCGAGCCCACCAATCCCACTGTAGATGTAGTGGGTAAATCTGTCTCATCTAAATTTGTAATTTCTAAAAAAAAAAAAATCATTAAACCTATTGAATTTTAAAACTTGCACATAACAAAAGAGAAACTAACCTTTCTAATGCGATAATATTCCGTTGAATATGTTGTTGATAACAATGTAGATGCTCCACAAATTCGCTCCAAGTCTTCTAATGAACCTTGAAAAACCTTGATGTGATGTGAGGAATAGTGATAATGAAATTTATATTATAGAGGAAATTACGAAATTGTTTTACCGCACAGTTAATGTGGGACTAATTTTTTTTTTATAAGAACTTTAACATGTAAATTTTGTTATGGCGGTATAGGGAACTATGATAAAACAAACGTTATGGAATTGTTTTATCGCATGGTGAATGTGGGATTAATTTGTTTTTATAAATACTTTAAAAAACATAAAGAGAACATTACGGAAATGTTTTACAACATGGTGAATGTGGGATTAATATGTTTTAGAAGATATAATAAAAAATTAAAAAACATTCAATTGTCTAGAAAATATTATATAGTTTAAGTAAAAAATTAATTTAGGTAAAATATTTAGTTTACAATTTTAATTTAAGGATTTAGTTTAAAAGATTTATTTCATAAGAAAATTTTAGTTAAATTTTTTCAATAAATTGTAGAAGAAAATTTTGGAGGGAAATACATGAAATGAAACATTTGAAGGGAAAAATTTTGGCGAAAATTTTTGGAGGGAAAACTTTTGGTGAAAATATTTGGAGGGAAAATTTGGACGGAAATTTTCATTATTTAAGCTATATATTATCATTAGGAGAGAGTGCATTTGTATCATTCAACCTCTTCTGTTTGAAAGGCATGGATTCTTCTGATAGTGAAGTTTCACTTTCTGAAGCATCAACATCTTCGTCGCGTAACAACTCTATTCATATTGATGAATATAATGGAAATTATTCCACTATGAATAGAGAGTCAAATCTTCCACTTAGTCCTAATCCTAAGGACTATGAGAGAAGCACTGATGAAAGACAAGATGAAGAATTTCAAATAAATAAAGAGTCACGGTTTCCACTTAGTCGTAATCCTATGGACTATGAGAGCAGCTGTGATGAAGAGCATGATGAAGATTTTCAAATAATTAAAGAGTCATGATTTCCACTTAGTCCTAATCCTACGGACTATGAGAGTAGCAGTGATGAAGAGCATGATGAAGAATTTCAAATGAGTAGTGTCATGATGTCTACTTAGTCCTAATCTTATGGACCATGAGAGTAGCAATGATGAAGAGCATGATGAAGAATTTCAAATGAATAGAGTGTCACGGTTTCCACTTAGTCCTAATCCTATGGACTATGAGAGCAACAGTGATGAAGAGCATGATGAATAATTTCAAATGAATAGAGTGTCACATTGTCCACTTAGTCCTAATCCTATGGACTATGACAGCAGCAGTGATGAAAAATTTCAAATGAATAGAGTGTCACGGTGTCCACTTAGTCCTAATCCTATGGACTATGAGAGAAGGAGTGATGAAGAACGTGATGAATCATTTCAAATGAATAGAGTGTCATGGTGTCCACTTGGTCCTAATCTAATGGAATATGAGAGAAATAGTGGTGAAGAGCATGATGAATATTTTCAAATAAATAAAGAGTCATAGTTTCCAATTAGTCCTAATCCCATGGACTGTGAGAGCAGAAGCGTTGAAGTCCAAGATGAAGAATTTCCAATAAATCGAGAATCACATTTTCCACCTAGTACTAATCCTAAGGACTATGGGAGTAGTAATGACGGAGGACAAGATGAAGCACTTAGTTCTTGTCCTAAGGACTATGAGAGTAGTAGTGACGAAGGGCAGGATGAAGAATGTGCAATAAGTAAAGAGTCACATTTTCAACATAGTCCTAATCTTGTGGACTATGAGAGAAACACTGACAATGCACATGATGAAGAATATCAAATAAACATTGAGTCAAATTTTCCATTTAGTCCTAATTCTAAGGACTATGAGAGTAGCACTCTAGAAGGGAAAGATGAAGAATATCCTCTAAGTCAGTATTTCAAAAGCACAGATGATCATAGTGAGGATAACATTCCTCATAATGATGATGAAAATTCTTATACAAATGATGATCCAATGATGGAGATGTTTCTAGGAAATATTATATCGAGGACTAGGAGTAGACCTTTTCATATCAATCCAAGATGTTCTAGTTATACAAGGGGTAGAGAAAAATATCTAATGAGAAGAAGTTCTATCAGCACTCTCATTTCAAGTGAATGTTGTCAAAAAGATTGCTTGAAACATATGGATTTCAAGTTTGCATTAGAGAAAAGGAAGGGATATTTGTCAATGAATAAAAACATGCAAAATTAATATTTAATGGAGTGCATGCAATCTACATTGTTAGGTTATGATTATCATATTGGGTCTTTATTTATTTGCAGAAAGGCTTTCAAAATGTTTCATTCAATGGGTAATTTTCATCTATCAAGAATCCAATAAAATTCGGAAAAGGATTCCACATTTTATTGATAAGTACGTCATAAATGATAGTTTGAGCCATTATCAAATATTTCAGTGTCATTGTTGAAAGATTTCTTTTCAAAACATGGAGAATGTATTCCAAATAGAGAGACAATACATATTCCAGATAATTTCTCAAGACGAGAAATCTACAAATTATACAAAGAATATGCAGAAGGTGCTGAGGGACATGGTCGATTTATTACATATCAATATTTTGTGAAGATATGGAAGAAAGAATTTAACAATGTCTGTATTCCTAAGAAGACAAAGACGGGGATTTTCATTACATGTGCTTCTCTTAAATAAAAAAGGGATAAATGTGGAGGGTTAGAAAGAGGTAAGCATTCATAACTTTAACTTTTAAAATTATATAGCCATCAACTATGAAAATGTGTTTTTTAATGACTTTCTTTTATGTTGTGTATATTCCATTGAACTTCAAGAGCATCGCGAACAACAAACAAGTGAAAAGAAAAATTTGTACAAGCATCAAAAGAAGTTTTAGGATAATCCAAATAAATATTTGGGTTTGATAATTAATGGTATGGACCAAAAGAAAACACTTCTACCACTTTTTGTTCGCACACCCAAAAATTTACAGGAGGAAAATTTTATTCAGTATAACTTGGTCGGTTGTATGGTCTTCAAAGGGAAAATGTTGCCAAGGGTATACTTCACAACTCCAAATATTCATAATGATGCAAATTTGAGAACATATGGACTTTCTCATTTGTCTGGTAATCTTCCAGAGGTTTTGTATCTACAATTGGACAACACTTGTCGTGAAAACAAAAATTATATTGTCTCTGGATATCTAAACATGTTTGTTGAATTGAGAATTT
The DNA here is from genome assembly GCA_031772625.1 of Pinus tabuliformis. Classification (NCBI taxonomy): domain Eukaryota; kingdom Viridiplantae; phylum Streptophyta; class Pinopsida; order Pinales; family Pinaceae; genus Pinus; species Pinus tabuliformis. The sequence continues at coordinate 402,416,291 of CM062810.1, forward strand.
TTTAGAAGGTAAAGTAAAGGTTGGTTTCCTTCTTGTTGGGCACAATCATGACCATATTGATCATATGTTCAGTCGTTTTTCAGTCACATTGAGGAGGAAGGAAGTTGGGAGTTTTCCATCATTAACTAAATGTATTAAGAAATCATACATGCCATAGCCTACTTTTGATGTGTTGGAAGAAATTGTTGACATGCAAAGGTTTATTCTGGCATCACATGGTGAGGAGAAATGGATTGAACAACTTGATGACATTAGTTTCCAACATCAATTTCGTATCAAAAAAATTGATGGGAAAAAACTAATATGGGGCAAGAAGTATTCAACTATTGCACAATGGGCACCGTCATCAGGTTTGGAATTTTTAAATTTCATTCTAGATCATCCAATATTTGCATCAAATATATTGTTATTACAATCAGTTGTTGAAGTTCATAATGCACACAAACAGAATAGAGATATAAATTATTCTGATTGCCTAAAAGAAATTAAAAAATGTATTATATATACATATGAGTAATTTGATATTGTTGATTCAGTTTGGTGGGAGTCTTTTTCCAATAATCAAAGTGATATGATTTCAAGAACAACAAATGAAGATATACCTTTGACAAATCCATTTATTCGGTCACAAAATTTGTAAAATGAACATGATGAAAGAAAAATTGTTGAACAACAACAATCTCAAGGTATTATTAATTCTTCATTGGCAGAGGAAAGAGAAATGTATATTGGTTCCAAAAGATCTCGTGCACAACATGAAGCCATGGAAGACCTTTACAAGGGTTCAATATAGGATATTAAGGAGGGTTTCATGATCACAATGCTAGAAGATGGAGATCCCAATGGCTATCCATTTTGAGTTGCTAAGGTTATAAAGGTCATTACAAAAAATGAAGATGTTGCAAGTGTTGAAGTACATTTTTATGCCACAAATACACAACCATTCAATGGTGTGTATAAGCCAGAGATGGTAGTTGATAAAAATATGGGCGGAAAGAGAAAAAGAAAGGGTACAAATATAAATCGTCGCCACATAGAACTCTTAAAATTGGAGGATGTTGATATACTTGTTTATGACTTCAATTTAAAAAAGAGAGGAACTCTTTCCTTGAAGACAATAGAGATTATGATGAGGTTGTTACCAAAAGGAACAGTGTTGAGATGGGAGTCTGTTGAAACCAGTCGTACATCCAGAAGAATTTTGACACCTAAAATAGTGGGCATGCATGTGGACTCAGATAGGGCACTAGTTGATGAAAGAGGAATATGGAACATCTTCATCTGCATCTAGTCATTCATATGAAGATGTGAATTTTGAAGGTCTGCAAGAAAATATGAGTGATTTTGAATAATTGTCTAAGACAATTTATATAACTGATGTTTTCATCATATTTTGAAATAAAAATTTTGATTTCCATATGGTGTTAAATGAAGTTATGAGTCATTTTTATGTTTGTTGGATTATATGTTTAAATTATGATGATTTTTATTGTTTAGAATATCTAAAATGCAACAATAAATTAGAGATATAATGTATGTTTCATTCAATCTACAAGTAATGACATTTTGATTAATTTAGTCATGTAATTTGTTCATAATGTCATGGTTTTGTAATTTTATGGTTGAAAATTTTTCCATTTTTTTATATCTTTAATGTTATGGTTGGAAAAAACAGAATTTTAATGATCATTAGTGTCATTTTTTTATATGTTTAACAACATGGATGAAAACTGATAGAATTTTAATGTGTTTCAAATTATATTATTTTATCTTTATCATCATTACTAAAAAATGTTGGAATTATACCTAGGAAAAAAAATGTTATTCTACCAAAAACATTATTGTGTTTTTTTCCTCAAAAACAACCATTTTTTGCAAAAATCGGTTTCACTGCCATTTTTTAAAAATGTTGAAAATTGACCCTAAAAAAACCATCATTCCAGCATACACACTTTTCATTTTTAACATTGTTTTTCATGTTTTTTGGGGGTTTTTTGGCTAGAGTTCCTGTTTTGAGTTTATAGTTCCCGTTTCAAACTTTACTTTGTTTAACACTATTAATGAGGAATAAATATTCTTGTGCATCCAAAGACATGGTTGTATGATAACAACCATGGTGTGAGGGATTACAAATCCTTATCGTGATTAATACCTTTATCAAATTGCATGAGCATCTATGGTCTTTTGACATACGAAGATAATAACTACAGTGAGCGGTATCCATTACTGGCACAATCATGGATATTTGATTGGACAAGATTAATTTTTTATTTACACTTCAATGCATATGTACTAGTGGATCTCATAGAAATATGTGTATTCTACTATATGGCATGAAATGTTTTTTTGTTGAAATTGTATTCACTAAATAATGTGAGTTATTACTTGATTTGTTAATAGGAATGTTGATAGCCTTGTTTTGCATACCATGGTTATGAATGGTGTTCAAAGTGTTTGGGTTTGAATGAAGACTTCCTTCTAGAAAAAGCATGTATTGAAAGGAAAAGCTTGTATTCAGGGCCACGTAGGCCTCCTTAATTTTGCAAAGAGAACTTAATAAATTGCACAAGGCATAGGATTTTATAGAAAAAATGAGGTTTACCACTAATCTCATGTTTAATTAGTCCACTTAATAACCTATCTTAAGAATAATCTATGTCACACTAAGTTTCAATAGCAACATCTATGGTGATTCACATAGAGATGACATAAGGCATGGAGTTGACGAGAGAACGAGATGGGAAAATTTTCATTCCTGACGTGAAATTTCATGTCACACCACATCAATTTTAACATAAGCTATCTGTAATGATTGGTGTGGAATGCCAGAGTGCACAATACGATAATTTTCCATTATTTTACTTGAAATTTCATGTTATCCCACACCCAATGTGGCTAAGGGCCTTCGAGTCCTATCACATTGTAGCATAGTGGAAATGTAGAAAATCTTTGTCTGGTACATAGAAAAGGGAAGGGGAAAGAAACGGGGAAATCCCTCCTTGATTCCAAATATCCTTAAGACATAGAATAATTGCTTTGCACGAAAGTCCAAGACCTAGTGGGACCCATCACTTAAGTTGAGGTGGAAGATCCCATGTAGATATGTTAAGCCTACGTGGTTTCCACGTAGGATTTTGGATGATGTGGACATGTGATGATCCAGGTGGATATTGGTGGCCACCTGCCAAGTCCACCTGGACCCCCACCATTGTGTCTCTCAGCATTTTCAGTTTCCTTAATTGTAGCACAACTTACTATTTTTAGCAGTTTTTCGGGTCCTGAACTTCCGGAGCCATTTTGAGGCCCTAAACGACGTTTTTTGGGAAATCTGGGACAACATGGGTCCATGGACCCATGTTGCCTCCCAAAGTGGCAGTGCTCAGATAGATCTTTCTAACGAGCTATTGTACGCGTCAAACGGAGATCGTATGCCAAAGTTACGACCCTGGGAAGTTGGTGTACCAATTTACCCAAACGGGGCCCACAGTTTGGCGTTTCATCTTCTAGGGTTAGGTTTTGGAATGTTAAGGGTTTTCCATTGTTTCTCAACAATAAATAGGCCTTTGAGCCTCATTGTAACACAGTTCAGAGGCATGTAGCCACCACATCTCTTCTCAGAGATAAGCTACCATCGCCCTAGCTGGTTTATTTCCATTTCCGGTTGTAAGCATATTTCAGTATTTTCCATTAATGAAATGAAGTATTATTTCCGCTGCATCTTTGTGTATATGGTTATCTCTGTAATTTGTTGCGTTCCTATTTAAATCTGGATCAGTGGTATCAGAGCGGTCTGCTTTGTCTCTGTTTTTCTTTGCATGTCCCCAACAAGGTCGGGATATAAGGAGTTAGGGCTTGAACTGGTCGAACCTTTGCAAGACCAGCCTCGGAAATCCCGACGGCCTCCCATGGCAGATGAGAAGAAAGACGAGGGGGCAGGAGATCCCATCAAAATCTTGCTCGAAGAAGCCCTCGAGCGACAACGGAATGCGATGATGGACAGCTTTGCCCAGATCCTTCAGCGGCTACCCAGAAGCGACGCATCGGCTTCCAGCAGCTACTCTGGAAACGCCACGCCCTTTAAGGTACAAGTTAATTTTGAAATCCCCATATTCGAGGGTCAGATAGACGCAGATGCCGTAGATAAATGGTTAAATCTGCTAGAGGGTTATTTTTCTGTTCATGAATTTTCGAGTCGGGAAAAGATTGTTTTCGCTCTTCTCAAAGCAGCCCCCCACGTCAAGGACTGGTGGGAAACCTACTGCGAGCAAAAGGATGAAAGTACTGGCTCACTATTTTCAGTCGCACCAACCTGGAATTCATTCTGAGAGGCCATCAAGGAGCAGTACTACCCTGTCGGAAGCTATGAGGATGAATACATAAAGTGGACCACGCTGCGACAGGGAAGGGACCAAGACGTGTCGGAGTTCACCAATCTTTTCCATACCCTTCGCACAAAGTTGGGTATCAAGGATTCAGAGCAACATTTGATACTCAAATACCGTGGCTGCCTGCACAAGTACATCCAAGAAGAAATACAATTCCTGAACATCTCCTCGCTCGACGCAGCATACCGATATGCCGTCAAGGTCGAGCAGAAGTTTAAGCAAAAGAAGCGAGACTTTGGATCTGTGAACCCAAAGCAGGGGAAAGGTGCCCCTAAACCACAGAACAAAGGACAAAGCCAAGGCGGGACAGCCCAAGAAAACCCATCGAAGCTACAAGCAAAGAACAGCGCCGTGAAGCTGAAAAAGGACACGGGAAAATGGTGTGAGTTCCATAAGAGCTCCACCCACAACACAAGTGAGTGTCGGGCCAAGCAGTCACTAGTGGCTGAGCTAAAGGTTTCAGAATCAGATGCATGTTCCGACTCTGAGTCAGAACCCGATAGGGGGAATGACAAAGGGAAGCAGATCATTGATGCGGATCCTAACGCCACTGTTGCTACCGCCAAGATCCAGAAAAATGAACCCGAAGATCCAGAGGAGGAGGAGCGTCTCTTCCACTCCCAGATGTGGGTAAAGGGCTTCCCGATACAGTTCATTGTTGATAGCGGGAGTCAAAAGAACCTCATTTCGGCAGAGGTTGTGAAGCGGTTGGGCTTACCGACCACAGCACATCCACAACCATACACCATTGGGTGGCTTCACCAAGGACGAGATCTTCGCGTGAACCAGCAGTGTCGCCTTCCTTACAACATCAAGCCCTTCACGGATGAGGTATTGTGTGACATTGCTCCCCTTGAAGTTTGTGATGTATTATTAGGACAACCATACTTGTGGAAGTGACATGTTGTGTATGAATCAAGGCCCCGTGTTGTTATTATTACATTGGGAAATAAGTTGTACAGGATACCAGAGGTAGCACCACCTACCGCCATCTCTTTGATTACTGCAAAACAATGCAGTAAGATCATTTCCAAAACCAGGAAATTTGTTTTCCTGATGATAAGCCCTCAAGGAAAGAAGAAGACGGTGGCCGCGGCCTCTAGACGGGGTCCCTCTGCACGACAACTACAGATGGACAAGGTTGTGGAGGAGTACGAGGACATCTTCACCTCCCCTGCAGGGGTTCCTCTGCATTGTTAGGTCAAGCACTCCATCGATCTGACCCCAGGTGCGCCGCTACCCAATGGACCAATTTATCAGCGCTCCGTTCTAGAGAACAATGAAATCAAGAGGCAGATTCAGGAGCTCCTGCAGAAAGGTCACATCCGTCCGAGTTCATCGCCTTGTGGGAGCTCGATCGTGTTGGTACAGAAGAAGGATGGGACATGAAGACTCTGTATTGACTATCGAGCGCTGAACAAGATCATTGTCCGTAATAGGTACCCGATCCCACGGATTGATGACCTCCTGGACCAACTAAAGGGGGCAAAATATTTCAGCAAGATCGATCTAAAGTCAGGATATCACCAGGTACTAATCGAACACTCTGATGTGTGGAAGACTACCTTCAAATCCAAGGAGGGCCTTTTCGAATGGTTGGTTATGCCTTTCGGATTGACGAATGCTCCTGCAACCTTCATGAGGCTTATGGATGACATCTTGCGGCCATTCACCAACTCCTTTGTAGTAGTATACTTGGATGACATTCTGATCTTCAGCCAGAGTTGGGAAGAACACCTCCACCACATCCGACAGGTTCTCCAAACACTGCGGCAACACAAGCTATGTGCCAATTTGGAGAAATGCACTTTTGGCATGACCCAGGTTCAGTATCTGGGATACATCATTGATGAACAGGGGGTGCATGTCGATCCAGCCAAGATCCAAGTCATTCAGGATTGGCCATCTCCAACCACTCTAACAGAGCTCCGCAGCTTTCTAGGTCTTGCCAACTTCTACCGCAGGTTCGTGTTGGGGTTTTCTCATATTACTTGGCCCTTGAGTCAAGTCACCAAGGGAGGGGCGAGAGAAAAATTCTTTTGGTCTGAATCTCAACAGAAGGCATTCATGGAGTTGAAGGATCGCCTCTGCACGGCACCAGTGCTCGCGTTACCAGATTTACAACAACCATTTGAGGTCGAGATAGATGCCTCCGACTATGTTATTGGGGCAGTCCTTACTCAAAAGGGACATCCAGTGGCATATCACAGTGAAACACTTTCAGACACAGTCCGGAAGTACCCCACTTATGATAAAGAGATGTATTCCATTGTACAGGCCTGCCGACAATGGAAGCATTACATTTTGGGGAAGGAAACAGTCATCCATACAGACCACCGACCCCTGCAGTTCATACAGACCCAAGGGAAATTGCAGAATGATCGCCATCAGAAGTGGTCTACATACCTGCAACAGTTCCACTTGAATATCAAGTATAAGAAGGGCAGCACCAATAATGTTGCAGATTTCCTCAGTCGACCACCGATCATGGCGTTAATCACCGTGCTCAACTCTTGTGGGCACGAGACTTCTGATTGGCCACTTCTTTACAAAAGCGACCCAGAATTCGGCCACACATACCAGACACTCTTGGAGGGTCGGCATGTTCCAGATTTTCACCTCCAGGATGCCCTGTTATGCCACCTGGGTCACCTTTGTGTTCCTTCAAGCGATCGTGCCAAGATGATTTGGGAAGCACACTATAGTCGGGCTGCTGGGCATTTCGGGGTCGAGAAAACAGTGGCAGTACTGCAAAATTATTTCTATTGGCCGAATCTTCGACAGGATGTTGGGAAGTACATCAGATCATGTACTGCCTGTGCCATTGCCAAACCGACCATCAAGAAGCACGACCTCTATACCCCGTTGCCTACCCCTAGTCGACCTTGGGAATCCATCTCCATGGATTACATGTCAGGCCTTCCTTCTACTAAGCATGGAAATGACTGTGTTTTTGTGGTCGTCGACAGGTTCTCGAAGATGGCCATTATGGCGGCCTGCAAGAAGAATATCACAGCAGAAGCCACTGCTAAACTCTTCTTTGAACGAGTGTGGGTGCACTTTGGGATCCCACAGTCTATCATCTCAGATCGGGATAGTCGGTTTCTCAGCAGATTTTGGTCCAGCCTCTGGTTAATGCTGGACACCAAACTCACGAAGTCCACAGCCTTCCATCCTCAAACTGATGGCCAGACAAAGGTTGTCAATAGGATTATTGTGCACATTCTGCGCATGTATAACTCAAATCATCCACGCACATGGGACGAGAGCCTCCCCTATGTTCAGCACAGATACAACCGAGCTCTTCACAACTCCACTGGCCATAGCCCTTTTCTGGTTTGGGATTCCAGCCACTATGCCCCATTGATGTGGCCATACCACTTGCAGCTACTCACATAAATTCAGCTCATGTCCAGTCCGAAACAGATAAGGCCACCAGCTTCATTGAGCGCATCCAACATATTCGACAGCAGGTCCATGACATTCTGGAGAAATCAAATGCCAAGTACAAGCAACGACATGATCAACATCGGGTGCCACACAAGTTTCAGGTGGGCGACAAAGTCTGGTTGCATTTGCAAAAGGAACGCCTTACTGGAGCCTATCGGAAACTGAGACCACTCCGATATGGTCCTTACACCATTACTAAGGCTATGGGAGACAATGCATTTGAGCTCAGCATTCCCCCATTCCTTGGCCTGCACCCAGTGTTCAATGTGGACCGCCTTCGGCCATACTTTCCACCATTTCTAGACACATCCGACATTGCAGAACAGCTCACAACCACAAAATTAAATCCATATTGCATGGAACAAGCTGCAACCGATCAGATCATGGACACACAGATCAAGAACACTCGCCAACAGAATATCCAACTGTATCGAGTTGTCAAAGCAGGCCAACTCCTTCAGCAGGGCAAGTGGCTCACCAGGGAACAAGTTCAACAAAAGTTTCCTCATCTCATGGAGGAACTCAACGCAATGGGGACCATTGCTTCCTAAGGGGGGAGGAATGATCCAGGTGGATATTGGTGGCCACCTGCCAAGTCCACCTGGACCCCCACCATTGTGTCTCTCAGCATTTTCAGTTTCCTTAATTGTAGCACAACTTACTATTTTTAGCAGTTTTTCGGGTCCTGAACTTCCGGAGCCGTTTTGAGGCCCTAAACGACATTTTTTGGGAAATCTGGGACAACATGGGTCCATGTTGCCTCCCAAAGTGGCAGTGCTCGGATAGATCTTTCTAACGAGCTATTGTACGCGTCAAACGGAGATCGTATGCCAAAGTTACGACCCTGGGAAGTTGGTGTACCAATTTACCCAAACGGGGCCCACAGTTTGGCGTTTCATCTTCTAGGGTTAGGTTTTGGAATGTTAAGGGTTTTCCATTGTTTATCAACAATAAATAGGCCTTTGAGCCTCATTGTAACACAGTTCAGAGGCATGTAGCCACCACATCTCTTCTCAGAGATAAGCTACCATCGCCCTAGCTGGTTTATTTCTATTTCTGGTTGTAAGCATATTTCAGTATTTTCCATTAATGAAATGAAGTATTATTTCCGCTGCATCTTTGTGTATATGGTTATCTCTGTAACTTGTTGCGTTCCTGTTTAAATCTGGATCATGTGATGTGGAAAATTTACTGGTGTGGCACATTGATAGTGTGACACATGGCATGAAGAAAATTATTTTCCAAATGACTAAGGGGTTGATTTTTGGATGACACATGGCACCCTAAAAGGATGTCGCATGGTAAGGTGACATCAGTATGTTGTCAGCAAGGAAATACCCTTGTGGTTAGGTGCAGAGTAATAGAATTCAATACGTCAAAATATTCATTGACAAATAAGGAAGTATTTTTCGTTCTTTCTGTCTAGCACCAAGAATTAATGTAGGATGTAACAAGGTAAGGGGTTTGTTTGATAGAGTGCACTAAACAAAGAAATTTCTATTAGTAACTGCACAACAATTAATGATTGCAGACCCCCCTTTGTTAATTATTGGGAAGGATGGGGCATTAGATGAAATTTCAACCTAAAAGTGGCCTCCTAAGGAAAAATGATAAAATAATAGGAAAATAATAAAATAAGAGTTATGGATTTTGGAGTGTCTACACTTAAAATTTGAGTAAACCTATAAGGATACAAGCCAAAAATACAATTAACAAAAATAGTTTCTTTCCCCAAAATATTTATAGGTAACTTTTTTTAAATTTAAAGGATTTGATTGGTTTACATATTGTGTATGTGAAAATTTCATGGGAACTTTTAGGCTAAAATTTCCTCTAATGGCCCCCACAACCAATGTAGCATGCCATGATGTTAAGGTGGCCATATGGAGAGAATAGAGTGGGAACATTGAGATATTTAGTTTCATATGAAACAAATAGTGGACCCCCACTTGTTAACTATGGGGAGGACCAGGGGGCCTTGCAATGAATATAGGCTAATGATGTGATTTGGTTATGTCACACTGGTGGCCAAGTAGTGAGGGGTTTAACCCTAGATTTACTATAATCCTGATATAATGAAGAAAATTAATTTGTAAGCTAAGGGCTAGCTCATGGAGTTCGTGGACTAGGTAATGTGACAAGTGCTGTGTGGACAAAACTAGGGCCACATTGGTGCTTGGAGTGATGTGGAACCACCTGGGAGAGGTGGGGTTTGCCTGTGGGTGCTACATGGGTGCCATGTGGCTGCCATGTGTTAGGTCCTTGCCTATGTTATAGGGATTAAATGATTAAAACTTAAATGGAGATAAATTTTGATTGGGGCATTGGATCTAGATAAAATTTATATCACCAGAAAGCTCTCGACATATTGAATGAGATGGTATTGTACAAATTTATTTCCTCTAACTTTCGTGAAGGAGAAATTTTCTAACCCCATTTTCATGATGAGACCATGTAGGTTTGGTTAATTTAGAGTAACACCTCCCATTTAGCTTGGAAACTCCTAGGGGCAGGAGGGAGCATTATAGTTTGGTATCAGAGTGCCTAGGTTCAATACTTGGATTGAATAGGCCTAAAATGATAATTTTTAACTCTGTTATAGAGTGTAGTAAATTAGGGTGATTTTTTGTCTGTAAATGTGTGTTGCTCATAGCATATTAGTTATGGAATGCATGTTGTATGCAAGTGCTAATATCAAAATTATCAAGTGATAGAAATAGTAAATCCTAATATACTAATTCTTTCTAACTAGCATACTAACTTGGTGTTTCAGATAACCTTGTATCCACATGCTTATTACAGTTTTTCCAAGGTGATGCGTAAATATGATTATTTGTATATTGTTTCCTTACAATTATGTGTGTGTAATAGCACATAAGACGACACCAAGGAACAACAATGAGCAAAGGAGACAAACAACAAAATGGAGCAATACAACATTGATAAATCCTGACATGGTTAGGAAGAAGAATAAATGGACAAATGGAGATTGCAAGGATCCCCTGACTAGATGGACATCTTGAAAATAATAAGAGCTGAGCTAATAAGTTATAAGATTGACAATGAAAGGATTTTCATGGATTGGGAACAGCAAGAATAAGTAAAGACAATTATACTACATAGATTATTAGATTTGTAAAGACAATGTTAGCATGATATAGGTTCCAAAGGAAAGGAAAGGATAAAGGCAAGAAAAGTCCACCAAGACTTGGAATGCATGAACTTAGGGTTAATGGTGTAGAAGGAATGATATCTATGAAAATGCATAAGAAAACAAGTGACAACATAGTGAGGTGGAACTCTACTAAGTATTCTATAGACGAGGTCAGGTAGTCATGAACAGTTATCTAGTGCTACAACAAAAATATATTATTAATGGAAAGGAAAAGGAAAAGAAAAAGGAAATAAGTAAAGGCATGATTGCTAGGGAAAAATAAGTATTTCACGGTGCATGATTAATCTTAGAACATGAAGTCAAAAGTAGCCATTTTTAGCCTAAATAGAAATGCCAATATATAATTGGAATATTTGAGGAATTTAAAAGATATCAGAGGGAAAGGGTTGACCTGGATATATTCAAGAGGTATTTTAGTGAAAATTGCCTATCTTAAGGGTATTATGATAGTAATTCCAAGTAATTCTATGAGAAAAACTAGGGTAGGTAACAACGTACGAATATACAACTAAATTATTGGAATGGTTGAGGTATGTGCCTTACCTAAAGGATGAGAAATAAAAAATCTAGAGGTACCTATGACAGTGGAATTCCATGGGAATTCAAGGATTGAATATAATTTGATGAGCCTAAAACATTGGAGGATGCCATAAAAAAATGAAGTAATGCTAGGAACAATCCAAGCACAAGTCTTAGGTTGAGGTTGATTGGAAGACGAGGGGAGAATCTAATTTAAAAGGGAAAGGACAGAAGTATATAGGAAATTAGTCAGGAAGAGGAAATGTTAAGCCTTCCACTTCTACCAAGAATGTGTTTCAGCAGAAAACCACGATTTCTTAGAAGGACTAATTCACTAAACCTGCAAGAATGGAAGCCGAGAGGTTCAAAGTAGGACCTATGCAATGTTGGACTTGTGGAGAAAACCACTAGAAAATAGACTATCCTTAGTGACAATGGAATGGTTCAAGAGTGTAAAATGTACAAGAAGCAAAGATTATGAAGGATGTGGCTTAGAGTGTGCCATAGATTTATGCTACGCTGGACAATGGGTAGGTTGATCAATAAGCATTAGTGATGGAGATGGAAGGTATGATCAGTTACCATCTGACGTCAATTTTCATAAAGCCAAGTTCTAATTTCAGTTATGTTATCCCTAATATTTTAGAGAGATGTGCATTACAAAAGATAACCCATGAAAAGTCATTGTTGGTGCAACTAGAAAGAGGGACTAAGAGGTGAGTTGAAAATGTGGTGAGGTCATTCCACATAGAAATAAATGACATCCTAACACACACAGACATGAAATTGTTACCATTGGGTTCATATGTCATGTTGGTTAGCATGGATTAGCTAGAAAGTCACAAGACCAAAAATGATTTCTTAAGTAAATCAATCGAATATATCAACGACAGAGAGGAAAAGGTTACACTGAAGAAAAAATAAAACCCATGACAGTTTGGAAAATATCATCACTACGAATGAAGAGGTGAAGTTTCCCAATCTTAAAGCAGTTCGAGGATGTATTTCCTAAAAAATTCCCAAGATTATCCATATGAAGGAAAATTGTCTTCTCAATAGGATTGTTGCTAGGAGAAACACTAGTGTCAAGAGCCCCAATTACATGAGTACACCAAAGCTGGTGGAATTAAATTATAATAAAAAGAAATGTTGGATAGGGGATACATCAGACCAAGTGTATCACCCTCAGGGGCACTTATGTTATTTGTAAAGAAGAAAGATGACACATTCAGACTGTGTATTGATTATAGATAGTTAAGTAAAGCCACCATAAAGAGTAGGTACCCATTTCCAAGGATTAACAACCTCATTAAAGAAATTTTGGGTTAAAAAATGGGCCTCAAAATAAAAATGTAAAAACAAAATCAACTTTATAGGAAATAATAAGATTCAATATGTTGATGTCAACCATGGGGGATGATTCACCATTTTTGGATTAAAAGAATATATATATATATATATATATATATATATATATATATATATTCTTTTTTCAACTCATATTTTCAAATTATCTGCCTAAAATTTTACTCAAATTTCAAGAGGGAGCATTAGTTGGATACAAAATTTAATTCCTTATCCAAGGAGTACCCATGTTTCATACTTTCGATGGACCATACTACACAAAAAATGAGAAATACATGAAAAACGTTATTGAAATCATGTTTTCCCATCTATTTCTGATTTTTCGTGAAGTAGGGCCATTGCAACTATGGAACATGGGTACTCCTTGGATGAGGAATTGAATTTCGCATCCAACAAGGGATCCCGCTTGAAATTTGAGCAAATTCATAGGGATACAAGTTGCAAATACAAGTTGAAAAAGTAGTATTTTTTTTCACCTCTAAAATTTGATGATGTAATCTAATCATATTTTATTATTTCCACTATTATTTTATAGTATTCCTTAGGAGGACCATTTATTCTCCAATGATTTGATCAGTTGAGAGGGGCTACCATATTTTCGAAGATTGACTTGAGGACTGGGTACTATCAGGTACAAATCAAAGATGAATATAATCGCAAGATAACATTTAGAACCAAGAATGGGAACTATTAATTTTTGGTTGTGCTATTTGGATTGCAAATTTCCCTAGAAACTTTTATGTTTATAATGAATAATGTTCTCAGTCCATACCTAGATAAGTTTTTACTAGTCTTTGTCAATGACATCTTGATTCACTCAAAAACGAAGGAAGTCTGGCATGAAAAAAACTTAGCAATAATGATGCAATTTCTAAGAGACCATAATATCTATTACAAACTTGGAAAATGTGAATCTTTTAGTCATAGGTTCAATATTTGGGAGACATTTTTTCTAAGGAGTGGAAATAGACCCATATAATATTAATTCCATTAGGTGTGGCCTACTCTTCAGAATGTGACAAAAATACTATTCATAGGATTGGTTGGTTATTGCCAAAGGTTTATACAAAACTTCTCAAATATTGGGCACTCAATCCATCTTTGTAAAATAAAGAAATTAAATTCCAATGGACAATAAATGTGCAGCTAGGTTTGAAAAGTTAAAACATCTATTCATGCATGCACCAATATTGAGGATAACAAATCCAGAAAAAATTGTAGTTTGTACATATGCTTGTAGGAAAGGACTTGGTGGAGTCCTAATGAAGGAAGGACAATTAGTCTATTATGAATCAAGGAAGTTAAGTGAGCATGAGAGAAAATATTTCAATCATGACTTGGAATTATCAACGATAATGCATGCATTGAAAATATGGAGGCATTACATCCTTGGAAGGAAACTTGTTTTAATGTTAAATCATGAAGGGTTGAGGTATTTATTTGATGAATCCAAGATAAATGAAAAACACTTGTGAAGTTCATATACAAGAAATTGTTAAAGACGCTTTGCAGTAGGATAAGGATTACCAACAAGTGAGATAAATCTTGTAGCAAGAGCTAGACAGAGAATTGGGTAAGAATTATTCCCTCATAGAGGATGGAATGTTGAAATTCAAAGGTAGGTGGTATATTCCTTGCTTGGGTGACTTGAAGAAGCTCATTTTGGATGATTTTCATAAAATAATATATTGAAGTCGTATCAGTTATCTGAAGATGATAAAAACAATCAAAAATTTATATTATTAGATAGGCATGAAAAAGGATGTGGCCTAATATATTGTTATATGCTTGGAGTACCATCAAGTGAAAGTGGAATGTAGACATCCAGCGAGATTGTTGCAACCAATACCCATTCCTAAATGGAAGTAGGAAGTCATACCTATGGTATTTATCACTTGGTTGCTAAGAACATCTAGGCAACATGATTCCATAATGGTGGTGATAGATAAGTTGAGCAATGTGGATTATTTTATAACTATTAAATCCAATTATAATGAAATTGATATTGTTCAAATTTTTATGAAGGAAATATTTAGATTGCATAAAATACTGAGGAAAATCATCTCAAAATGGGATGCCAAATTTACCTTCAAATTTTGGAAAGAATTTTTTGTTTGTTTTGGGAAAAAATTATCTTTCAATACAACGTACCATCCTCAAAAAAATGGAGAGACTAAAATAGTTAACAAGATGTTGGAGGACATGCTGAAAATGCATATCATGCATCGACCTAAAAGGTGGGAAGAGTTTCTTCCTTTGTTAGAAATTTTCTACAAAAATGTCTACCAAGAATAATTGAAAATGAGTCGTTTTGAAGCTATATATGGTAGGAAATGTAGCATACCCATCAACTAGAATGATCCAGTGAACGAGATATTGCTTGGATATGATATGCTGAAGGAAATGGAATAGGAAATAGTTATTATAAGGAATAATTTAAAAACATATCTAAATAGGAAAATGATTTATGTAGATTAGTAAACAATGCAGAGAGAGTTCCAAGTGGAGGAACATGTTTATCTCCACATCAGACCAAGGAAACTTTCACTGAGAATTGGGTCTTGTGCAGTGCTAGCACCCATATTTTGTGGACCATTTTAGATTATAAAAGGACTGAGGCCAATGGATTAACGATTGGCCTTACCACCCACAATTAAGGAACATGATTTTTTCCATATTTATTTGCTCAAAAAGTATTTGCATGATGCTAATCATGTTTTTGATTGGTCTGTGATACAAGTGGAATCTAGTGGAGAATTCCAACCAGAACCACAGTTCATTCTAGATCAGAGATAGATCATGCTCCATAATCGAGTAATCATGTAGGTCAAGATATAGTGGAGGCACTTTAGATCAGATGAAGCCACTCAGAAAATGGATGATAAGATGAATTCTCTGTTAGGTAAGAAAATGTGAATGTAAATGGAAATGTAAAAGAGTTGTGTATATAAAGATTCTTATAAATTTTGTGTTTGGGCATAGAATGTTGAGGATGGTGTTTCTCTAAGGGGTGGGGTTTTTAATAGCCCTTTCCATCACCCCTCATGTAAATATGATTATATTAAATATTCATGTAAAATTATGTCAAATAGAAATGATGATTGGACCAAGAGGAGGATATAGATTCAGAGTATTTGGATGAGAATTTTCTTGGGGAAATAGCCAAACTAAGAATTTCATATTTTATTACCATCAATATCTTGGTTGAATTGAAGTAAACTTGCACAGGCATTAAAAATTGTGTATGGGTGCTCGAGTAAAAGGATGAGCGAGTCCCGCTCTCATGGAATGAGTCAGATATGGTCAACACATAAAGGAAAAATAAATAAAAAGCAAGAATGAGTGAGCAATGGATTAGGGGAGAATACACATAAGAGGAATGTGAAGAGAAAGCATAGACAACAAAGGAAAATACTAGCGAAAGAGGAAGAAAAAATAGGTGGAGTCACTAGTTAAGTGCTCTAGATCCATGTGTTTGTTTATTAGGTGGAGCCATTGGTTAAGTGCTTTGGATTCCTATGTTGTTTAACATGAGAAGGCTAACCTCTCTAGATTCATATGGATTTTATTAGGTGGGGACATGGTGTGCTCTAGATTATTGTGGGAATAATAGTTAGAGGCACTATGCGCCCTAGATTCTTGGAAGGTGAAGCAGTTGGATATTCTCTATGGTATGGATCCTTGTAATAATTGTTTGGGAAGAGACACTATGCTATCTAGATTCCTAGGTTAAAAGAGGAGGAATTGTGTGCTCTGGAATCCTAGGTGTCAGGAGGAGGCATTGTGTACTCCATATTCCCATGTGAATGTTTTAATCAAATTGGTGTGAATTTCCCTTAAGAAATTCACTCCTCAGGCTCTAAATATGGACTGAGGGTTGTTAACTACAAGAAATAGTGGAAGTACAATTGACCTATAGTTGGGTGGAGAATTTACCTATAAGTTGCTTACTTGTATATTTGTGGATATATGTGCAATATGAATGATGATTAATGTTGTTATATGACATTAAGAGTATCAACATTATTAACGAGGAATAAGTATTCTTGTGTGTTGCAATGAGATGGTTGTATGATAACTCTCATGGTGTGAGGGATTACATATCCCTCTGGTGATTAATGCCTTTATCTGAATTGCTTGAGCATGTATGGTTTCCTGATGTACTCAAAAAACTATTATAGTGAGCGGTATCCATTACTAGCATAGTTATGGAAATTTGACTACTCAAGATATATGTTTATCTTTACACTGCGATAAATGTGTATTAGAGGATCTAGTAGAATTGTGTGTATTCTACTTTGTGGCATGAAATGTTGTTATTGAACTTGCATTCATTGAATAATTTGAGTTATGGCTTCATCTATTAATAGGAATGTTGATAGTCTTGTTGTGCATATAATGGTAATGAATGGCATTCAAAGTGTTTGGGTTTGAATAAAGACTTCTTTCTGAAAGAAACTTTGTTGCAAGGCCAGAAAAGTGTATTCAGGGTCACGTAAGCCTTGTTAGCTTTGTAAATATATCTTAGGAAATTTCATAATGAAAAGGACTTTACTTAGCTATGAGATTTACCGCTATCGTTTTCAATTAGGCTTCTTAGTGACCTATGTTAAGCATAATTCGTGTTCTTCCAAGTGTCGAGAGGGACATCTGTGGAGATTGGTGTGGAGATGATATAAGGTTTGGAGTTGGCATGAGAGTGGGATGAGAAAATTCCCATTATGGACATGAAAGTTCATGTCGCATTGTGTTAGGTTTTCCATAAGCCATCTATAGAGATTGGAGAAAACTGATGGAGTGTGTAGGACATGAATTCTTCCATTAGTCAATACGAAAGTTCATATCCTATTCTGCCCAGTATGGATGATGATTTTAAAGTGATATGGTGTTGTGGCATGATGGCGAGATAAAAAATCTCTATCATACTAGGATATGGAGAATGGAAATGGAAAGAAACGGATAAATCCCACCTTGACTGCAAATTTCTCTATAATGTAGAACCAATCATTTACACAAAGGTTCAGACCCAATGGGACCACTGCCTTAAGCTAAGGTGGAAGATTCCACGTAGATAGGGTAAGGCTATGTGTTTGTAATGTAGGATTCTAGATGATGTGGAAAGGTGACATGGCAAGGATACTAACATGGAACACTAACAATGTGACACATGGCATGCAAAAAAGGCCTTTTCAAATGACTAAGGAGCTACTTTTTGGATGACATTTTGCACCCTCATATGATTTCATGTGGTAGGGTGATGTCACTATGACATTAGTGTGATGTTAGCAAGGAACGACCCTTCTGGTTCAGCACAAACTAACATAATGTGCAATGCAAAAATTAGTGTCAATAGATGAATAAGTATCCATTGTGATTTCTATCTAATGCCATGAATTAGTTTAATGTTTCATGGGAATGGGTGCATTCGATAGAGTGTTATAATCATAGAAAATTCCATTAGGAATTGCAAAAAATTGATGACTGCATAACTCCCCCTTGTTAACTATCAGGAAGGCATGAGGTCCCCACAATTAATGTAGGGAGCTTGTTTATCAAGGTGGCCACATGGAGAATATAGGAGGGGGAAGCTATGAGATATTCATTCATATATGTGATAAATAGAAAACCCCTCTCCCCTTGTTAACTATCGGGAGGATGGGGAGACCCGCACTGAATACAAGTCACCTATGTGAGTTGGCTATGTCGTGCTAGTGGGAAAGTAGCAAGCGGTTTAACTCTAGATTTCTTATAATCTTTTATTTAACAAAAAACAACAAATTTACACGTGAAGGACCAGCTCATGGAACCCATCCACTAGGTGATCTGGCAAGTTCCACGTGGACTTAGCCAAGGCCACATTAGTGCTTAGAGTGATATGGAACCACCTAGGTGAGGTAGGGTTTCCCTATGGGTGTTATGTGGTAGGTCCTTTCCTATGTGATTAAATGAGTAAACTTTAAATGGGTATAAATTTTTATATGGGCAATGGATCAAGATAAAATTTATATTGTTGGAAAGCTCTTGATGAGTGAAATGCGATAGTATTCTCAAAAGTTAATAACATTAACTTTGATGAAGGAGAATTTGTGTAACCCCATTTCCATGATGATACCATGGATGTCGCGTTAATTAAAAGTAATACCTCCCATTTCGCTTGGAAAATCCAAAGGGGTGGGAAGGACCATTACAGATGATCTTATGGGTTAGGTGTAGGTGGATTTCCATGTGAAAATACCAATGTTAATGAACACGTAATATTGGAACAACATAAGTAAATATGGGTTAGGGAGCTATAGGTGAGTGTTTTACTAGATCAAAGATGGTTAATGATGGTCAAACATGATTAAATATGCTCCACCATGATCAATACATTACTCATGTAAAATGATGTGTAATGGAGGTAAAAAGTGATCAATTGGTTAATGAGAGTGGAGGGTTGATAGGTTAATGGAGTCCATAGGTTATAAGGTTTATGGGAGATAAAATTCTCATGATATGTGGTTTAAGTATTAATGGATTACTGAACATGACATTAATAGGTGAGTGAGCTTGGGGGCGGGGCCAATGATTCGTTATGGTTAATATGGTGAAGCATGGTGAATGTGATCTATATAGTCCATATGGTCAATGTTGGTTATGCATGATTAGAGGAAATCAACTATGATTGATATAAATAATGATGGCCAAGGCTTAGTGATTTACTTAGTTTTGTGGGTTGAGGGGTGTTATTGTGGATTAGGTCATCAATGGGCTAGTCAATGGGTCAGGAATAGGTGGTTGGTTCTTACTTGAGGTATATGTTGATAGGGAATAGTGACTCAAGGTCATAATGTGTTAGAAGATGATTGCATGATGGTTCATAGAAATTAAAGGTCAATATGCATGTTGGGGTATTAGTGTATTTAGGGGTTAATAATTAAGTATGTTGGGGGATTAGTGTATTTAGGGGTTAATGTGTTTGGGGTTATCTTGGTTAAGAGGTGATTACATTAGAAGTCATTAGGGCGAAGGGGTATACTTTTCTGAAAAAGCTTGGGGATTCATAGGTGTTGGGAAAAATATTGGGGGTGGTGAACAAGTATTTTAAAACCACTTTAACTTTTTCATTTCATATTCTAGTTTCTGTATAAACAACCATCATATGTATGCGAATTAAGTGAAAGAAAACAACATATATTAGTTAACTTAATTATTCATAAGTTTTATTATATATTTATCTTTAATCAATGCATTATTAATTTCATTAGAATATATTATGCAGGAAAGGGAAGAACAAACCATCACATTTTGAAACTTGATCGACTTCCAACATTAAGCCTAATATCAATCTGAATACTAAATCTAAAAGATAATGACTAAACCAACTGAATCATTGCAATACTAGCAAACCAATCACTGAATCTCAATAAACCAATGAAACTAGATCGAACCAATCCATATAACATCATGTCAATGCACAACCATTCAATAATATACCAAGATATACATTGTTAGTCATCACATAAACCAATTGTTGTGATGACAAACCCTGATCAAACATACATCAGAATGTATAAGATATTGTTCTGAAGCATACCCACATATATACATGTTTCCTCTTTATAAGACCTGTGTACATATCTCAAATCACTCACTACTAACTCTAAATCACTGTAATATAAAAACAACCACTGAATCATGTACTGAATCAATCATATATCATATTGTGGCATAATTACCAATCATCAATTCAACCCAATCAACATTTTTAAACACATATCACCATGATAGAGATATCATTGACAAACAACAACAAATATAACATAATGTATCATCAAACAACACTGCAAACCCTGATCAAATTTACTTTAGAATGTATATGCTACTATTCTGAAGCATACCCACATATTTACGTGTTTCCTCTTTATCATACCTACATACAGATCTCAAATCACTGACAACTGAATAATCGATCACTAAACCATACATATACCATTTCACTAATTATAGGTCACTAAACCAATCACAAATTTCTGAACCAATTACATACCATAGATCATTGAATCACACCCAATCAAACTTTTGTGCCATCAAAACTGATCGGTACAACCGAATCACCTCAATCCTTACTGTCAGACACAAATAATCATGATAGAAACATCATCGATAGACAACAACAAATAAACCAGACATCATCAACTGTAAAAATTAATCATCAGTTCAAACCCTAGTTTGTATACTCGACTTCCACAAGGAAAATTTATGTATGTATGCACTGACTATACGCAAAACCTGTGTACACATATCAACATATTATATAATTCATATTTGAATATATATGCAACCCTAGAGAGATGGATCAACTTATGTACGTGACTATTCCCAAACATACCTGCATACAAATTTTAAATCTTTCGCTTCAGACATAATTTCACTTTCTGCAACCTTTACTGTCAATACTACAAACTTGTGAATAATTCATTTAGATCACAACATCATTATGACCACATATCTATCATTGTTAGTTACTTAGACATTTTCAATAAGTAAATCAAACAAACATATATTTCAACATACTTTAGATCTTTCATATTTGAGTCTTCTCCTTGCTCCCTCATGCATACCTGTTCCAAATCAGATCACACATGTATAACCCATTACTTGCACACTTAACACCTTGATCTCCATCTCCTTATATAGATTTAGCCTTAACCAATACCTTAGGCCGTTCCCTTAGTAATGTTGTTGATATTCTTTTACGGGATCAAATAATTGTTGTCACGTTCATTACTATGGGCCAATAGCATGGTAAAGACCCCTGGTATTCATGGTGCAGATTCTGTACGTGACTTTTCTTCACAATTCTTGCATGTGCGCGTGACCTTTCTTCTCAAGACCTACTTATACTATCTCAAACTTTACCTTTACCATCCATCTATCTCGGAACTGAAATTCCATTGTCCATATCACTTGCATCATTTATATCACTCTGTATAACCATCATGTTATCACAATGTTGACTATCAAGTAGGTTTTCATCAAGGAAAACACATTAGCCATAATGCCAAAAATCTCCCCCTTTGGAATTGATGAAAACCACTTTGGTGTATGGCCATCATCTGTAAATACCCGCAAACACACATGGAAATACCAAGTCTTCTCACTAATATTCTCTCCAAGAATTCTTATCCAAACACCAACATTCTCTCCCCTTTTAACATCAAGGTAAAAGTGTTTACCAATGGTAAATGAAGGATTCTCTACCCCTTTGTAGAGAAGATCATTGTAGGTTTGATCTGCTGAATATGAAAATTGCATACTAACCATGTCCCTGCTGAGCACATGTTGAACCTACCAAAGATATTCAATAAATTACAAGACTTGATTAATCAACAAAAAATGACCTTTCCTATCACCAATGACATTATTACATCGGATACCCAACATATTTTTTGCATTTTTTTTACCCAAAGTTTACATCAATGTCCAAAAATGGGATTACATACATGACATAACTTGATCCCAATAGGCATACATGATTTAATTCTACAATAATTTACAACATGGGTCTTTAAATGAGCTTTATATCAAGAGACATTTATGACACTTGTTACCAAACAAGGACCTCAACAATGAGTTAGCAATATCATGAAAATCATAAACAACCATCATACATAATAACCTGCAACATGAATATCTGAACGCAACAATATAGAAGAAACATGAACATCCTTATCATCAAGAAGCTAGGTAAGATACGACAATGTAGCATCAAACTTCAACATCATCAAAACATGACCAAATATGTAATGTCTCCAAGCATCACCAAGAACTAAAGTAGAAGCATAATATAATGCAATAAAGTTTTGTCAGCAACTCATCCCGTTAACCTCATATCATCAAGGTCAACATTCTCTTTCCATTTGTAGGACGCTGCAATCCTCGAGTACCAAATACATACCAATTTGTTGTATGAAAACACCATAAGAAACATGTCTTTCCATGCACCAACAACATATGTGAGAACCAAGAGTACCTTCAGCATCACAAGACATAGAATTGAGCAGCAACGTCATAACATATATATCTTTCTTATCAATGTTTGACAACAACAACTTTTCACATGTAGCTCAAGCAACATATACACATCATCCATAACTTCACCACATGAAACCCATGCATCATTGATGACATAATGACAACATCATATAAATGTCAACAAGAAGTGGGTGAATCATAAACTCATCATCATCAACCAATAACAACAACAACCATAGCCTACACACCCATTTTATCAAGTGAAACTCAAGTAACATATAAACATCAACCATAAGTTTATCATATCCAATCCATGCCTTATTGACAGAATGAAAACAATATATGTATCTTCTGTAGTAATGACAAAAACAACTATACATCAACAATGATATGTACTCATCATAAACATCATCATGCCATAAGGAATTCTTAAGAAACCATAATACCAACAATGGAAAATTTAGAAGCATAGCAGATGCTCCCCCTGAACCTGTGTCAAATGTTTACTATCAAATATGATTATTTTCACCTCATCAATCAACAAATCTATCAAAGAATCATAGAAAGAATAAAATGTTACAACAACTCATGAACCATCATGAAACAACATCATTCCTAAGCAAGATATGGGCATTATTAACAGT
Source organism: Pinus tabuliformis (assembly GCA_031772625.1). Lineage (NCBI taxonomy): Eukaryota > Viridiplantae > Streptophyta > Pinopsida > Pinales > Pinaceae > Pinus > Pinus tabuliformis. The sequence continues at coordinate 402,439,846 of CM062810.1, forward strand.
CTAAATTAAATCAATGTCAGTACTATAATGTTGATAACCAATTGATAAAAACATATGAGAGGCTCCCCATGTATCTGTGCCATTCTTATCCATCTCAGAGAAATGTATGTGATTGTCTAGCTTAAAACTCGTGTATATACACGACTTTCCTTCATGAGATCTACGTACAAAAAGTGAACTATTGATTCTTTATAGTCACAACTCCCCTTGAACCTATACCATTTGTTCATATTCACTATTACTTCATCATATGTAATGTCAGTAATACACATCATCAAAATAATATGAAAACAACATAGAGAACCATCACCAACATATGCATATCTCCCTTTGAGATCATTCCTCATTAATATTGTGGACGTCATAATCATCATCTGCTCTTCATAAGGTTATATAACTCACATTCAATTTTGAATTCATTGTTTAGAAGACCACATTAAGTAAAATAGACTGCAGTGGGAACCATCTTCTTTTATTCTGAATCTAAAGAAGGAGAGGAACTATACCTCTTATTTTTGCCTTAATTCTTCTTTTCTAGCACATATAATTTTCCTAGATTTTTGTATCCTCTTGCTATAACCTTTCCAGTTTCTTCATTTATAACTTTGCCTTTAGTTGATGTAAATACAACTATATGTCCTTTATCAGCTATTTTACCTACACTTAGAATATTTTGCTTTAGCCCTTGAACAAATAATGCATCAAATGCATTTGTATACTTCTCATGTTTGATTCTACCTTTTCCAATAACTTTTGATGGAGCAATATTTCCGAGAATTACCTTACCATATTTTTTTTTCTTGAGAGACTCAAACTTGTCCTTATCTCCAGTCATGTGATGAAAGCATCCGCTATCTATGTACCATTCATCTTCATCTTCTTCTTTCTACTTATTATGAGAAGTGTTAGTGGATCTACCTTTCTTAGGTCTTTTGGCAAAAATATTCTTATCTGATAAATTTCCATGTTGTATGTGGAGGTCCATTGAATCGCTCCTGCATTCTCTGGCTACATGCCCAAAATTGTTACAAGTATAACATCTTATATGACCAGAATATGGAGCAGAGGAACTATAATATTTTTGTTTCATATTCCTCCCATTGCAGTCAATTGAATTGTAATCAAATATGTTGCAAGTAAAGTAATATCCCTTAAAGAAATCTGAGTACCTAGGAGTTGATGAACTTCCTATGAAGTGGTTATTTGCTTGAGATCGAAACAATCTACTTCTGCAATTTGTTACAACATGTCCATAATTATGACATAAAAAGCTTTCAAGATTATTGTTCAAAGGAGAGAATCAATTAATGTTTCTATTATTGGGAGAAAATTATTTCTTTTCAAAATTGATATTCCTTAGATGTTGATCTAGTTGACTTCTTATCTCTTTAACAATAATTTCATATTTCATATTGTTATCCCTCAAGATCCTTGTACAAGCTTGTGAGTTAGATTCTCCTTTTATAGTTTCATCAAAACCAAGACCAAATTTAATGGAATGAGACCTTTGACTACTAGGAATGTTATCCAAAATCTTAGTACTATCTTGAAATCTCAAGTGTTTATCCTTTTCTTTTAATTTACCTCTTATAATGTTTACCTCAACCTCCATTCTTTGGTATTGTTCTTCCTTTTCTAGATACTTCTTCCTCATTCCTTCTTCAACCTTTCTTCCTTCTTCCAATTGCTCCTTTAATTTGATAATCTCTTCCTTCAGCCCATTCTCTTGTTCTTCAAATACTTGAAGTAGATCTTCATTTCACATGTTTGACTTTTCAAGATCTGCTCTTAGAGAGATGATCTCAACTTCAAGTCCTTCACAATATTGTTTAGATTCTACTACAGTATTTACCGATTTAACATGATCCTTGTCATCATATGCCTACAACTTATCCTTAACATTGTTAATCCTATAGGTTTTAACCTCGTACAGAAATTACCTGCATATGAATTCTAAAACACAAAAAATAAATAATGCGAGAGCATAACACATAAAACACATATACACAAAGATTTTCCCCTGGATCCCAAAACCGGGACTACTGGCTTGATTTTTCATTATGTTCCTTTCAATGTTACAATACATATTTATACATGCCGAAGCATCCAATACCATGGACCGAAAACCATCGCGTCCAAAACCATGGACCAAAAACCATCGTGTCCAAAACCATGTGCGAAAATCATGCACAAAACCATCGGTAGGTCTGCATAACCTAATATATGGTCCAAAAAAAAAATTCCTTCACTCCTCAAACCCCATGTGACCCCCCCACTACGCAATCAGCGCAACGAAGGGAGGGCTCCGCCCCCCTTCTAACCCCCTAGTTAACTACGTGGGCTAGTCGTGGAAAGAATATAACACAACCCAACATTCTCCCACTTCTTGTTTTCTTTCCACAGGGGGCCACAAGAGAGCTTAGTCATTTACCCAGCCCTGTAACACCCATTGTTTCTCTACACAAAGAGAACTTCTCAAAGCTCACAACTTTTGTCAATGCATTTGCAGTATTCTTCAAAGTGTCCACCTTTACCAGCATAACCTTTTTATCTTCTACCATATCCCTCATAAAGTGATACCGAACATCAATGTGCTTTGTCTTTGAATGATATGCAGGGTTCTTTGCCAAGAAAATTGCACTTTGGCTGTCACAGTCTATCCTTATAGCTCCCTGTACTAACCCCATACTTGAACACAATCTCTACAACCAAGTTGCTTCCATGCTTGCATGAGTGGCTGCCATGTATTCTGCCTCTATAGTTGATAGTGCCATTACAGATTGTTTCTTACTCATCCAACTGACTGCACCTCTAAATAGGTTAAACACATAAACACTTGTAGATCTTCTCTGATCCAGATCTCCAGCCCAATCTGCATCAACAAAGCCACGAATATCCAACACTCTGTCCAATCCTAGTCTTCCTTGGTAGCACAAACCATAATCACTAGTGCCACGCAAATACCTGAAAACTCGCTTCACTGTTGTCCAGTGCTCCTTCCTTGGTTTTGACATAAACCTACTTAATACTCCCATTGCATGTGCAATGTCTGGTCTAGTACAGACCATCGCATATATCAGGCTACTGACTGCAATTGCATATGGAACACGAGACATGTCCTCTTCCTCTTCTTGTGCCTTGGGACACTATTCAGCAAATAACTTTACACATACAGGAATAGGAACCTTCACCGGTTTACTATCCTGGATATTAAACCTTTCCAATATTGTCTAAACATACTTCCTCCGGTTTAACCATAGCTTCCTATTTGCCCGATCTCTTTTAAGTTCCATGCCCAAAATATAGTTTGCAGCACCAAGATCTTTCATGTCGAATTTTGAGGACAATTGGGTCTTCAAATCCTGGATAATTTCTTTGTCATTTCCATCCAGCAACATATCATCCACATATAAGACCAAATAAATAACACTGTCACCAATTAATTTAAAATACACACAGTGATTTTCTTTGCTTCTGGTGAAGCCAAGTCCCCATATAAATGTATCAAATTTCTGATACCACATCCTTGGTGACTGTTGTAACCCATACAGAGACTTCTTTAACTTGCATACCAATTCTTTCTTACCCTTCACCGCAAATCCTTCAGGTTGCTTCATGTAGATCTCCTCTTCCAGATCCCCGTGAAGAAATGTTTTCTTCACATCCATCTGTCCTACCTCAAAATCAAAAGCAGCAACAACATATAAAAGTAATCTAATAGAAGTTACCTTGGCAACAGGAGAAAAAATACCACCAAAATCAATTCCTGGTGCCTGGGAATAACCTTTTGTTACCAACCGAGCTTTGTATTTCTCCACCTTTCCTTCTGCATTTGTCTTCTTCTTAAACACCCATTTGTTGCCAATGGGTTTCCTTCCAGCTGACAAGTGCACCAGATCCCAAGCCTCATTTTTATGCAAAGATGCCATTTCATCAACCATGGCCTCTTTCCAGAGTTTTCCATCCTCTGAATCTACTACTTCCTTCACAGTTATAGGATCATCGTCACTAATAGATAAAGCAAAATTTGAGTAGAAAGCAGATGGACTATACTTTTCTAGTTGTCTTCTTTCTCGAATTGATCTTATCACACCCGGAGTTTGTGGCTCTTCGTCTTCTGATTCCTCCTCTGTTGTAGAGTTTGATTCTTCTTCCTTAAGCTCAAACTCTATCTTCTCAAGTTCCTTTGGTTGGACTTCATGCTTAATAACATCTTTTACCTCTCTGGACACCACATCTTGGCTATACACAACCTTCCTTGTTACTGGGTTCCAAAACTTATAACCCTTTAAACCATTCGTATACCCAATAAAGATGCACTTTTTAGATTTACTATCCAACTTGGTTATTTTCTCCTTTGGAACATGTACATATGCATCACATCCAAATACCCTCAAATGTGAAAGAGAGGGTTTCTTACCAATCCATACCTCTTGTGGAGTCTTATCCTCCAACGCTGATGAAGGTGATCTGTTGACCAGGTAACATGCTATCTCCACTGCCTCTACCCAGAATTCCTATCCTAACTTGGCACCATTGAGCATGCTTCTTTCCCTTTCCATCAACATCTTGTTCATTCTTTCTGCAACTCCATTTTTCTCAGGTGTGTATGGAGTAGTCTTCTGCCATGATATACCACACTTCTTACAGAATTATTCAAATTACTTACTGTAAAACTCTCCACTGTTATATGTCCTCAACACCTTTATCCTCTTCTCTGTTTGGTTTTCCACCAGAGCCTTAAATTTTTTAAACCTATCAAAGACTTCAGTTTTCTTCTTAAGGGAATATATCCATGTATTCCTTGAGAAGTCATCTATAAATGATACATAGTACATAGACTTACCTAATGATGGAACCTTCATAGGTTCAAACACATAATTGTGCACAAGCTCTAATATCTGTTTCGCCCTCTTGCCACCAGAGGGGAAACTTACCTGATTCTGCCTCCCATATACACAATTTTCATAAAAATCAAAATCCAAAGAGCTATTACTCATAACTTCTACCATGAAGTATTTGAAGGCCCTTCTCTCTAATATGTCCAAGCCTTTGATGCCACAACATGGAATTCTCTCCTGAGACCACTAGATTTTTTGCTCCACTTTCAAGAACCACATAACTATCGCACCCATCAACAACAATGCTACTTTGCAGCTTGTACAGAGTTCGAATTCGAACTCCCCGCATCAATACCAGTGCCCCCCAAACCATCTTGCAGGTACCCTTCTCGAACACTACTTTTACACCTGCAACGTCCAACTTGCTTCCAGAAATTAGATTTCTGGCTAATGCAGGAATATGCAGAAAACCTGGAAGTGTTCTAACCCTTCCACCTTGCAACTTCAACTTTACTTTTTCGTGACAAAAATTCTAGCCTTCGTGTCATCCCCCAAGAAGACATCACCACCATCATATTTCTCATACTCACAAAACCACTCTCTATGGGGAGTGAAGTGAAAGGATGCACCGAAGTCAATCAACCATGCCTCATGATCTACATGTGTACTTGAAGAAGCCAAGTACACATCCCCACCTTCATCTGAGATGGGTTTCGCCTCTACAAAAGGAGCATCATCAGATCCCTTTCCTTTATCAGGAACTTTAGATTTACAGTCCCTTTTGTAGTGCCCTTCCTTTCCGCATTTCCAGCACACCACCTTTACAGGTTTTCCTGGAGATTTAGATCCCCCTCTAGATTTAGATCTCCCATTTGATGACTTATTTTTGTTTCTGTTCTGGGACCATCCTCGTACAGACAAGGCATCACCATTTTGGCTCTCCATATTTTTCCGTCTCATCTCCTTCGTCAACAAGGATGAGACTATTTCATCAAACTACAAGGCAGTTGTATTGCTACCTATTGCAATAACCAGACTATCCCACGAATCTGGTCGAGAACACAATAAATTGATGCATTTATCTTCATCTGAAATTTCAATATCAACAGATAATAACTGACTTACCACAATATTAAATGCATTCAGATGCTCTGTCACTGAGTCTCCATCTTTCATCCTCAGGTTATACAACTTTTTCCACAGGAACAATTTATTCACCAGAGACTTAGATTGATATAAAGTCCCTAACTTGTCCCACAAAGCCTTCGCCATAGCTTCCCCTGATACATTTAGCAACACTGAATCTAAGACACACAATCATATTGTGCTCTTTGCCTTCCGATCCAACTTCTTCCATTCTTCATCGAACACTCCCGTTGGTTTAGTATCCGGATCTACAATGATCCACTGATCTTTATCCACCAACAGATACTCCAGCTTGAGTTTCCACAACTCAAAACTCCGACCATTAAATTTCTCGATCTCTATCTTTCCATTTCTCGCCATCTTCTTTCACCACCAAAATCGATCTCGCAGATCTCCCACTAAACAGGGTCTACCACAGGCCCAAGCGAAACCCCTCAGCAACAAAGTTGTCCCCTTGAAGCCAAAATAGCTTTGATACCAAATGTAGGTTTTCACCCCATACAGAAATTACCTGCATACGAATTCTAAAACACAGAAAATAAACAATGCAAGAGCATAAAACATAAAACACATATACACAGAGATTTTCCCTTGGATTCCAAAATTGGTACCACTAGCTTGATTTTTCATTATGTTCCTTTCAATGTTACAATACATATTTATACATGCTGAAGCATCCAATACCATCGACCGAAAACCATCACGTCAAAAACCATGGACCGAAAACCATCACGTCCAAAACCATGTGCAAAAATCATGCACAAAACCATAGGTATGTCTGCCCAACCTAATATAGGGTCCAAAAAAAAAACTTTCCTATACCCCTCAAACCCCTTGTGACCCCCCCCCCATGCTACGCAATTGACACAACGAAGGGGGGGCTTCGCCCCCTTCTAACCCCCCAGTTTACTACATGGGCTAGTTGTGGAAAGAATATAACAGAACCCAACAAATCCTTTTCAAAGAGAAATCAAGTTTTCTTCTAAGATTAAGAACTTCCTCTAACTTGTCTTTTTTTGAATCAGTAACTCCATTTGACATAACATGCTCATCTTTTGATACATCGTTATTTTCTTTAGAAACAAGATTACCTGTTAGTTCTCCTGATGAACAATCTTCCTTTTTTTCCTTCATGGATTTCTAGTAGATTATCATATACTTCCTTTGCACTTTCATAGTGCATAACCTTTCCTAATATGGAAACATGTATGTTACCAATGATTTCATTTAATGTTGCATTATTATTTTGTAATTATTCACTTGGTGGAGGCATTTTAGTGTAACCATTACATATTGAATTCCAAAAATCAGATCCTAAGTTCATTAACTTAGAGTTCATCTTTTATTTCCATTCCTAATAGTTATCATCACTTAGCATAAACATATCTTTATTGTCCAATGTTCTTAACTTGCCAATGCATCATTGTCATTTTTATCCTGAATTGACTTCTTCCTTTGAGTTTCCTTCTTCTTTTGCTTCTTTCCCATCATCCTTGATCTGCTCACAAGTGGTTAAGCTTCAACTGGAGTGACCTGGATTTGATACCAATTGTTTGGAAAGATACTGAGAGGGAGGGGGGGGAGGTGGTGGTTGAATCAATATTTTAAACCACTTTGACTTTTTCATTTCATATTTTGATTTCTGTATGCTATAGTGATTTAAAAAATTAGTGTATGTACGCGAATTCAATGAAGCAAACAACATATATCAGTTAACTTAACTTTTCATAAGTTCCATTAAATATTTATCTTTAACGAGTGCATTATTAATTTCATGAGACATATAGTAAAAAGAAAAATAAACCATTACACATAAGCAACAAAAAAACACATGAGAACACCAGGGTTTTAGGTGGAAACCCAATTGTGGGAGAAAACCATCATTGTCATCGTCTCTATTTTCATCTTTCGTTATTAAGAAATATTCTTACAATATTGCACAGACACAAACTCTTACCCGCACACACACACCCACCTATAGAAGGCTACGACCTTCTCTAGTTCTCCAACACCCACTAAAAGGGAGCTCCTACCTCTTGAACAAATTTACTAACTACCACTGGAAGGAAGCTTTGACTCCCTCACTGCAAGCTCCAACCCTCATCACCTCTTTGGATCACATTTCATAATATTTCATACTGGATCCACCTGACGCAAAACATCAAAATATGTAGGCCACCTTCATCATATTTTCAGACTTGACCCACTTCCAACATTAAACCTAATATCAAACTTAATACTAAATTTGAAAGATAATCATTGAACCAATTGAATCACTACAATACCAGTAAACTAACCACTGAATCTCAATCAAACAATGCAACTAGATCAAACCAATCCATAATAGATCACATCAATGCACAACCATTCATCAGTATACCAATACATACATTGTTAGTCACCATAAAAACCAATTGTTGTCATTGAAAAACATGATAAAACATACATCAGAATGTATATCTATTTTTCTGAAGCATACCCGTGTATATACGTCTTTCCTCTATAGAATACCTACATACAAATATCAAATCATTGACTCATGAATTTGAATCATTGTAATACAAAAAAAACCTCTGAATCATGCACTGAGTCAATCACACATCATATTGTAGCATCATTACCAATCATCAATTTAACCCAATCAACATTGTTAAACACAAATCATCATGATAAAGATATCATTGATAAACAACAAAAAATATAACAAAACTTATCATCAAACAACACTGCAAACCCTAATCAAATTTACTTTAAAATGTATATTCTACTATTCAAAAGCATACTCATGTATATACGTGTTTCCTATGTATCATACCTACGTACATATCTCAAATCACTGAAAATTGAATCATTAATCAATGAACGATACAGATACCATTTCACCAGTTACAGATCACTGAACCAATCACAAATTTCTAAACCAATTACAGACCATAGATCATTGAATCACACGTACTCAAACTTCTATATCACTAAAACTGATCAATACAACCAAATCACCTCAATACTTACTATTATACATAGATCATCATGACAGAGACATCATCATCAAACAACAAAAAATAAACTAGGTGTCATCAATTGTAAATATTAATCATCAATTCAAATCCTAGTTTCTATACACAAATTCCACAAGGAATATGTATGTATGTATGAGCATACTTAGTACACAACACATGCATATATATATCAACATATTGTACAATTTATTTCTTATATAGGTGACCCTATAGATATGGATCAATGTATGTACGCGACTATTCCCAAACATACCTCTGTAAAGATTTCAAATCTTTCACCGCAAACATAATTTCACTTTCCGCAACCTTTACTTGAAACTTTTGAATAATTCATTTAGATCACAACATCATTACAACCACAAAGCTATCATTGCTAGTTATTTACACATTTTCAATAAGTAAATCAAACAAGCATATATGTCAGCATATCTCAGATCTTTTAGATATGAGTCTTCTCCTTACTCCCTGCTGCATACCTGTTCCAAATCAAATCACACATGTATAATCCATTGATTGCACACTTAACACCTTCATCTCCATCTCCTTATATAGATTTAACCTTAGTTAATACCTTAGAACAATTCCTAAGTAATGTCAGTCATATTTCTTAACGAGATCAAATAACCATTGTCGCACTCCTTACTATGGGCCAATACCATGGTAAAGACCACTGGCATTCATGGTGTGTATTCTTTATGTGACTTTTCTTCACAATAGTTATGTATGTACGTGACCTTTCTTCTTAGAGCCCTACATTATCTAAAACTTTACCTTTACCATCCATCTATCTCAGAACTAAAATTCTTTTTTCCATATCAACTTTATCATTTGTATCACTCAACATAATTATCATGTTATCATAATGTTGACATCTTTATCAAGTAGGTTGCCATCAAGGACAACACATTAGCCATAATGCCAACAGTATGTGTAGTGTTTGTGAGGTTATAATGGTTAGGGGTATTTTTATTAGTTACTGATTTCATCATTCATGGGTAAGTATGTGTGAAAATATGATTATGTTATGCGTGACATGTTTAGGTGGTTTTGTAGCCCTAGGGACAACCTATGGCTGAAGGAGGTCAGTGCTTAGGACATATATGCAGGAAAAGGTAAAAATATGTGTTCATCATCCTATACATGGTTCCCGAGAGATTTTTATAAAGATGTAATGTATGGGTATCTCTTGGAGAAAATACAAACCCTCATAACATGGCCACACTATCTGTGAAAATGACCTTTGAAGTTGCAGTAGGGTTAAAGAGTGAAATAGTGAAATATTCAATGTACTAGGATGCAAAAACAAAATCTTCTACACCAAATATTAGCAGAAAACATGAAAGATTAAAGAAAGGGAATCATGAAAATGTGGAGTGTAGTTTAAGGTTAATTTTATTAAAGATACACATGAACTGTGAGCTATTTAAAGAAAAAGTAAATCTGTTTAATTGAAATAGCCAACAACTTCTTTACACATTTTCACAGGAAGAATAATAGATAATGACTTACAGTAAAAGAAAGAACACATGTCATGTTCAACATATAGTTGGAATTATCCAGAAAATTCTATTACTTCTCCAAGAAAGTCTAATACATTACACAACAAAATCGTTCTCTCTAAGGCCAAAATTCAGATCCGCAAAACTAGTCCCTTCATGTATTTTTAAAGAAATTCTTACATTGAAGATAGTTACAAAATTGTTAACTATCAAAACTAATTCATAACTATCTCTAGTTTATTTGGTCCTTGTGAGGACTCAAAATACTAAACTATTTTTAACTTTAAAATTATAAAAATGTTATATTTTCTCAAAATTGAAAATAAGTGCATTATTATCATTCAATAACTTGAGACTCTTGTGCAGGCTCGCTTGATGAAGCTCCATGTTCCACAACTCAAACCTTTGGTGGGGACATCAAATTTTAACATTTATTCCATATTTCTAAGTCAGGAGTTGGGAATTGCACCATTATGTTGTAAGCCATCCTTATATTTGTTACCTTTTTGTATGTTGGCTTCTCATAAAACAAGGTTTTAATTAACCACAACAACTGAAAATCCCTCTGTAAATAGTTCACAATTGTTGTTCCTTTCAGAATTGCAGTTCTTTCATGAGAAGCATTAATTTTACTTTTGGCCTCCACCAGCAAGGTTTCATATTGTTTCCAGGGAAGTAGATTTCCCTGTTGGTCCCAACATGAAGGAAACCCTGCTCAAACTCTATTGTCAAAGTTGGAATTAAAAGTTGTCACTGAATCCTTGAACTCCAGTAGCCTCCTCTCTACATTCTTCCTATATATGTTTTTTGGTAACATCTTGCTTATTTCTGACACCATATAGGTTTTCTCCATAATATCCATTGCCTTCCACTCCAGAGAAGACTTGGAATTTAAAAAGTCAACATTTTTTTTTACTAACTATGCACTCTATTGTGACTGAGCTTTATTGGTGTGAATAACGAATTCATAATATCTGATGATTGCTTTCTCTTCAGTCATGACTACCATATGATCCTAGATTGCATTGACCTGCTAAATAATGTCATTCCAGATGATATCTCTTGCTTGAATAAGAGACATATTTCCCTTTAATTTCTCTTTCAATTCCTTTACTTCATCACAAGATGATTGGTAGTTCTTGTGATGTTGGGTTGCATTTTCTCTAGCCATGTTTAATTGTCTCTGTTTGTTCTTCAACTTCTCCTTTGTTTCATCTAGATTCTTTTGAATTTTCTTTAATTCATCCTCTGAAATTTTAAGTTTTGTCATAACTTTGGTGAGCTTCTTAGTGGGATCTTCAGAGTATGGTTGCACCAAAATTGTGCAAACACACTTCTCTATCTTCTACTGTAAATCTACACTAAGCTCTTTGAAAGTTTCTATTTCCTTATTTCTCTCCACCAATTCATGAGTTAGAATCTCCTTTTATTTTTCAATTTGATCCAATTCTAGAGCTAAAACATGTTTAGTAGTAGGCAATTTTAACTTCCTCCTCAAAGATTGGATTTTAGATTCTGCACTTTGGATCAAAGTTTGTAAAATTGTTTTATTCTCATGATTCACCCCAAGCTTAATAATCAAGTTCTTTAATTATATATTTTGAATATGAAGAGCTCGAGAGTTAGCTCTCTCCAATTTTAGCTGATCAATTACCTTGCCTAGTAAAGCCTCTATTTTTCTTGCTACTAGTGATGATTTACTGAGATCATTGTAAATTAATTCTCTAGTGTGCCTATGCAGATTTCTCTTGTCACGAAAGGGGATATCTATTGTATTCATAGAGAAAATAACTATCTTGAAATCTTCTCCAGAGGAAATTGATTGTGAAACAGGATAAGTAAAGGATAATTTCAATTGATTTATTTCCAAGTCCATTGCTGACAGAAGTATAGTTTGATAACCATGGATGGACTAAGGCTCCAACTGTGTAATCACATTTTCCTTGATTTTCTTATTTCTTTCTTCAATCTATTCATAGGCATCCCCAAAAACATTGATGGAACTATGTTCTTCCTCACCAAGAACTAGATATGATGGTGCACATTTTAGTTCTCCTAACTACAGGTGAAAACCCACTTCACTGGAAGGTATCTCCATTAGGTGTTCTAATTGTGCTTCTCCTCCTTGTTTTCTTAGATTTTTTGCACTCTGGGAGTTTTCTCCTTCAAGATCAATGACATTTTCAACCCTTCTTTTCAATCCCTTTTCTATGGGGAGAGGGGTTTCTATTTCCATGCTTTTCGGAGTTTCAATCAAGGCACCATTTGCTAATTTCTTCAATTCAAGCTTGGTTTCGTGTATATAAGGGGCATAGGAATTATCTACTTACCTTTCTAAAATGATCTAAAGTGGGTCATAACACAAATTTTGTCCTTGTTGGAAATTCATTGCTTATAGCAATTTTTGAGCTTCGTTAGCTACTTGTATATTATTAACCATGAATGGGCCAACAGTCCTGGGAAATTTGAATAAATATCCCTTTTTGGCTAGAACAAAATGTATTTGATCCACATTCAGGCTTTGCTTGATGAAATCCAATGAAAATATACTCCTAAGCACAATAGAGGGGAGCCTACAAGGAAAAAATCTGCTCCATACAATATGATTTCTACAGTCTTCTAAGAGGAACCAATCTCCCACCTTCGGATATTTACTCATTTGTATTAAAGATTGGGCCTTTGGTAAAATCCTTGTTATTAACAATTATGTAGACAATTGACATGGAGGAGGAAATGTAATAGGAAAATACCTCATTATTTGGTTTGTTTCTAGCCAAATTAGTCCAATTGACAATTATTTGTTTCTGCTTATTTACATCAACAATATTTATACCTAGATCCATAAACTTCTCAACATGTACATACAGAAAGAGGTATACTAATAGTGAAGGAAATCTAAAACATCCAGTAATACTGAAATTAAGGAGTTGTGTATTAATGGAGTGCTCCCAAAAGGCTGAGGTATCAAGGACTATATCAGTTTGCACCATGAGGTGAAATATCCCTATAGCAGATAGTCTATTATTCAAGTGTCATCCCTTCCAAAAATTCTCATGATAATTTGCAAAATAGATCTGACACTCTCAGCAAATCACACTACATGAAATTGGTTGATTATGGAGGTAGAACTACTTTTGGGGAAAAATGTAGCTATATAATTTATTCTTGTCCTCTTCTGACAGGTTCTAATAGATTAATAGGAGGGTTTCGTCAATGAAAAGGACATAACTGTCTAACTGAGGAAAATCAAAATATTAATGAATTAACAATGAGGTGACTTGAAAAATGTTCTCTCCTAGAGAATTCATGACACAGCACCATTGAGGATATAGGGATGACATCAATAAGGTGAAAAATTCTAGGAAAATATACATCTACGAAATAATAGCAGAAAGCAGGTCCGACTTGACCAACCTAGAGGACACTTCTAACGCAGTTTGACTAGAAAGGACACTATGGCGAATTTCCATCAAATTAATAGTACAAATAGGGTAAAACATGTTGTGTTCCATGTCCATAATAGGTATTTGTGTTGAAGAACCCGAGAGGACAACTTTCCTTGTCATTTTGAATTTCTTTTAAAAAATACACAGAGTAATGCAACTGCTTAAATACATGGTGAATTTGCAGAGGATGCAATTGTAGAGTCAATGTTGTTGAACCTAGCAACAATCATCGTAGAAACAATAGTTAAAATGACCAAATTGGGTTAAAACGAGGATTTTATAAATAGAGAGCAGGGAGCAGGAAAAATGAAGTTATGAGAGTATGGACAAAAAGTACGGAAGCATGACATGGAAGATAACGAAACAAGGTGACATGGAAAGGATGTATGAGTTGGCATGATGAAAGCCGATAGGGTGATGACGTGGAGTTGCTGACGTAGGGACAAGGTCGCTTGTTTTTCACTCACTTTCCGTAGAGACAATGATAAGGCGAAAACCACTTACTTCCCCAAGGGGCACCCTTAGCAATAAGCGGTGTTGCAGAGGAGTGATGTGCAGGTTAATCTCCACCATAGATCACAGGAACGATGGATTTGATTAGTTTTCCTATAGGGGCATATTCTTGAGTATCGGTCAATTGGTTTGTGATGTCAAGTTCCCTGTGAACAAGGCCCTGATCCTTGCAATGATATCGTGTTTCACAAACTTCCTACTTTTTAACCTTTAATCTGACATCAAAGGCTAGCCCACTTGTACAAATGTTATATTCCCTTGAAATCTTAGGTCTGCGCCAATCTTAACATCCAAATATTAGAAGATAAAGTACATGTACAAAGGGTCTCGTGACCTATATTTCATCCATTTTCCCTCTGTAATATATATATATATATATATATATATATATAGATATATTCTGCATGTGATTTTTACAATTTTCCTTTTTCAGAATAAAGAAAGTTGACTACAATAGGTGGTATAGTGGATATGGTATTAGAATGGTTACTAAGGAAGGCACAATTCTCAATTAGGAGGATTAATGTTTTTTTAATCATAATGGCTACTATTTAAATAATATTGACTATGGAATGAGGGGAAAATAGGTTTCTTAGGGATTCGAAACTTTGTAGCAGCCCATGGAAGCGTCATTTCCTCACCAACTAAACAAACAAGACATCATTAACATTATACCATTATTATTACTACTACTATTACTTATAACTTAGCGTGGATTATTTATTTTTATTCTTTATTCTTTTGTTTCTTTTTGTTAATATTATTATATTTGATGTTTATTTGGTATCATGATAAGGCTTAACAATGTCTTGAACTCCTACACCAATTTTTTCACTCTTAAATATGGATATTTAGACATTGTGATAGATGTTGTTTTGGATCTTTCATACATGTTTTAGTTATTCTAAAAGATGCTTCCTATAAAATCTTTAATGTTTAAATTACAATGATTAATCATAAAATTGACTATTTTGGAGCATTTTTGAGGTGAGGTGGTTTATCAATAATTTTTGGTGTGGTACTTCACTATAATTTTTTGGGGTGGTAAATCATTCAACATCTTGTAATAAGATTGATCCACAAAAAATGATGAATATCTTAAAAAGGTTGGTTTTAGTAAATTTGAGGTTGATGACAACTTATACGTCAAGAAGAGTGAAGATAAGGGAGGTTGATTGTCTTAAGTGTGTAGGAATTAATTATCACAATGCATAATGATGAGTTTATTATTCAAATGAATGACAAGTTCAAGAATTTGAATGAAAAACCTTGAAGATCCATTAGTATTTATCTATTAAACTACAATTTAGTATCCTCACAATATTTCATTTCACAAGTCAAACAATGTGTGACAAGTTACTGAAACAACACAAGATGAAATGTCACAATTACACCTATGGAGCAAGGATGTAGATTATCACAACAAAATGCATGAGAAATTATGGATGCTACAGTATCTCAAAAGTTGGTAGTTTGATTTACCTCACTATCATTAGAAAAAGTATTTCATATACAATGGGGGTGTTTTTTTGTGTCATGCATCCTTTGAGAGATGATTATTAGAATGCAATAAAGAGAGTTCTTATATATGTTCATGGCACAATTGTATATGGGATCCAATTCATATTAAGTGACTTATTCAATTAATTGCTTCAAATATATATTGTGTTGATAGTGTTAATACAAAAATATGAAATATTTATTTTAATATATTTAATGTCAGTAATGAGAATGAAGTAATGATATTGTTGTTAATTGTTAATTATTACATTACATCACACCATAATTACCAAGTTGAAATTTAAATTTTATATAACGTGAAAAAATTTTAATTAAAAAAATTTCAATTTGAAAAAGAAAATCATTATATTTACTAAAATTCATGGCTATAGTTTATAATTTTGTTTTATCATTTATAGTTTATAATTTTGTTTCATTATTTTTATCTTCTCATGAATACTTCTAGAGATCAATTATTGTTATCTTCTCATGAATACTTCGATGTATCAAATTGTATGAGCTTCCACTTACATCTTATTCTTTATGTTTTCATGGATAAATTAGTTAGCACTCTTTACTTTAGTTATTGTATTTGTTTTCATGGATAAATTAGTTAGCACTCTTTATTTTAGTTAGTGTATTTGTTGTGATATTAGCTTTAATAATAATAGCAAGAAGCAAACAATAAAATAAAATATCTTATGGAATACACCCACACAAACATGGTGGAAATACAATAGCAAAATTGTAGTGATTTTAGGTTTTGAGGTATAGTTCAAAATTGACGATTGCACAAGAAACAACATGCATGAATTACTTAGGATTGAAATGGAAAAAAATATTTTAAACTAAATTGTCACTAAAGAAATGAAATTGTTAAAATTTCAAATTCATTATCATGATTCGACAAAATTGAATATCTAATAATAAATACATTGCATGAGATAACATGATTACCTCATATAATTTTTCCACATCTCACTCCCTTTAAATTCAATAAACTAGTATATTGAAAATTTTAAAAAACCCAATATTTCATAATAATAATAGTAATAAATTATTATCAAATTAGTTAAAACAAGAAATATTATAAAAATATACATGGTTAAAATTTTATCTATATTATAAATATTTTTACATTTAATTTATGAAATATATATAATTAGTCTGACTAAGATTTAATCCCATTAAATTTTAGTTCAAACCTTATGAGAAGAAATTGAAAATTGAAATCACTAGCCTCTAAGCTCTATTGAGTTTTACACAATTCTATTCCATAGGATAGATCTTTAGTGATAGCATCTTCTATTCTGCCGATACCGCGTACCACCGGGCTACGCCAAATGGGCCCCGGGGTCCGCAAAAGCACAGCGTAGTCTTCAGTGGACAGTATGCATCACTTATTAAAACACGTGCTGGATTGTAATTTTCTCACGAGTGATTATTTTTCTACTCGTTTCTTGTCCCGTCGCAGTCAAGGAAGCGTCCGCCTCACAACATATGGAAACCGTGTGTGAGGTATGGCACGCTTCAAGGCACTTCAGATCACGATATAACATCACTCGCTCATCAGTTCTAAGTACTCTCTGGCTATCAAGCGGCCTCAGTCTTGCACAATTAATTCGATCATGGCTTCTGATTGCATGTCTTCGCATTCCTTTCCTGCAAGCAGAACAGTGTATTCGGATGTTTCTCAATGCGATCGGCAGGTCGATTGCCGAGTTACTACTTCCAGAAAGCGTCCGTCTGAAATAGATTTGGCCAACTTGCAGGACTATAATGATCTTCAAGAAAAAGTATGGCGAGATGTGGATCGTCTGATGAAATTTTCTAGTAAAGAAAGCCAAATACTTGCAGAACAATTGCGCAGGAAGCGAATGAAATCTTTGTGTACGCAACTGGAATCTCTGTTGCCCGCTTCTACTGCCAAGGTAATTACACCATTACACAACTTCCAGGACTCATACTGTCCTTCAAGGTTTTATATTGTATGTGCAAAAATGTTTGATAGTAAATTTGCCTAAATTAATTTTTTGTTTCTTCATGTTGATCCAGCATGACAGATGTGGATTATTTGAGGAAACAATCAATTACATTAGAAAGCTCGAGGAGAATATACATCAACTGAAGCGGAAAAAAGACAATCTGGTGGCAATTCAGTCTGGAAAAATAGCAAACGAAAAAATGGAGATTGAAGTTGCTGTGGAATTTTATGGCAAGGAAGCAATTATTAACATCACTAGCCAAAGAGGGCCGAGACGCATGTGGAAGATTCTGGAGGAACTTGGAAATCATGGTGTAGATGTAGAGACGTCACAGCTTTTTACAGGAGAATTCTTCGTGCTTGTATCTTTCCATGGCAAGTTCAGAGACAACATTTCCCAAAATCCCTTTCAGATCCAGACTTCTCTAGAATGTAAACTTAAATTAACTTATTGAGTTGTTGTAATATGCTGTTGAAAATTACATTCAGACGGTTGGAGATTGGTTTGCTGTGATGGATGGTACAAATTACTTTCATTTCACATCTGGTTTCTATGATGACATTCTTCTAACTTAATTCTGAAAATCTTGATCATTTTCTTTTCCGCAAAATTTGTTGACAGCAACCATAATTTCTCTTTCTACAAACTTGTTGACAGCAACCATAATTTCTCATCATCTATGAAGTGCGTGCTTGTTTTTTCCATGGACAGGGACAATTCGTTTAAAATAGGGAATTTGGCCATAATAGTTTATATTATTGAAAAACTTAATTAAAAAACTAATAATTAACTTAATTTAAAAATCAAGCAATAAACCCTTAACTATGTGGCCAGACCCTGGAATAACCCATATCTACATTGAGATAAGCTCAGGTACATGTTGGATGCGTCTTACTATTGCTCAGATATATGTTAGATGCCTCTGCTTATTGATAAGGTCGACTAAATTATATGTACAGTAAATTTTGTTATTTCACAAATTTTTGGTTTGGAATTTTGGAATTTTTTAATAGACTGTGTCTAGATTGCAACTTCTATGATGCGATCGCGATTGGTTATCCCGACACGTCTTAAATTAAGTCAACTTATTCCATCTTATCGACTTTTATCCTTCATTTTTTCAAGATTATTTTATATTTACGAGTGCATGTGCTTAAAACCATATTTTAATGTTTTATTATGGTTCACTTTTTAATGGATTTTTTTTAAATATAATTATTATTAAATATTGTAAAGCAATGTCATGGATTTCTTCTTAACATAATTTTATTTCAGTTCTGCATTTTATCATTATCACTTCTAGAACTCTAATTCATTAAAGGGCATGATTACGAAGGGAAGGAACGATGATTATTACCTTAGTTGTTAACCTGCATCACTAAAAACATAAATTGAAAAAGGTTTTTATTGTTAATTGTTAGTGTTTTAATATTTTATTCATTTTACATTAATTTCATATTTTTGTTAAATACTTTGTTATAGTTTGCAAACTTTATAGAAGGGAAAACCTTGACACTGGGAAACAAATAGTGATATATATATATCTTAGGAGACGAAGAAATGGAGACGTAGAATGTCGCATGATAGGAATGTTAAACTTAGAACCAAAAATGATTATAACATTAACAAAGTTGAATTCAACGCATTGTAACCCAGTGGGACCCCTAACTTAGGCTCAGATCGTAGGTGCCAATTAGGCCGAGTAAGGCTACATGGGAATTTTTTTTTTTGTTTTCAATAGAGGAAATGGACATTTGACGTGATAAAGTTGTGGATGTTGTACATTGACGGTGTACCACGTGGTGGATAGAACAACTTTTTTGGAGGGTCAAAGTGGTTAGTTTTTGGGTGACACCTCACATTAGTAGAGGACGCCACATGGGATGGTGATGTCACCATGATGTCAACGTGACATAAACAAGACACAATGGATGAATGGATGAGGGTGATGTGGAGAATTATATTGACGTGGTAACTAGGCAACAAGTGGCATTGGTTTTGTGATGTCACTTGGTTTGCGAGCGCCACACAATGTTAACATGGAGTTTACATGGCGAGGAGCCACCTCACCACAAAACTTAGGTCCCTAAAAATGTTTTCTAGTTTCTTGCATGGTGGCGCACGATGTTGACAAAACCCATGATAAATGGGACCATGGGAGAGGAACATCCCCATTATTTGACATGAATATCCATGCCGCACCATAGATGATTGGAACATAACATTCCTAGAAGTATGGCCCGTTGGTGGAGTGACGTTATGGCACGATCATGTAACAAGCATCAAGATGGACCATGAGTGAGGTGGCAGTGCCACGTGGTACCATTTTGGTAGTATCATGTTGATGTGCCATGAGTTAATTGTCTAACTGCAAATGGGAATAACTTTCAATCTAGAGATCAAATTGAGGTATATCGTCAAAAAATTGTTGATGAGCTAGATGTGTCGATGTTATCCAAAGTGAGTTTCACACACTTTGGGTGAGAGAAAAATTTTGTAACCCCATTTCCATAAGGAGGACTTGGAGGTTGGGTTAATTGAAAGTAGCATCTCCCATTAAACCTAGATTAATCTAAAGGACCTGGAGGTTGGGTTAATGGAAAGTAGCATCTCCCATTAAACCTGGATTAATCTATGGGGGTGGGAGGTAGTGTTACATATTCACCTTTATGCACCTCAATTCTACATCCTAGTTTCTTGTATGCACTACGGAATTGTTGACCATTCATGATTTTTAAGTGAAGAAAATGTTTGTCTATGCTACTATTGATTGGAAGACACGTAAGAAGCAAATTATAGAGTAAGAGCTAAGTTGAAAAAAGGAGTTATAGATAATTGAAATATATATATAATTCTTCCCGCATTGGAGTCACTAGAATGAAAATGCTAAAAACATATTAAACATAAAATAGTCCTCATTAAGTAGTCCTCAACCTATAATAAAAAGAATAAAAAATTCAATTGGGAAAACACATTAATTCAAGCATCCCAACGCAAAAACCATTAATTCAAAATTCAATTGCGAAAACACATTAATTCAAGCTTCCCAACACAAAAACCATTAATAGTAAGCCATAAATCCTTTAACACAAATTTTAATGTTGATACTAAATGATTATATAAATAGGTATTGTAAAAACATAATTGGGTGGACTTCCCTTTTGCCAATATTCATATCATGTCATTAAAACCCACAATAAAGAACCTCACTTATAATTGTTTTCCTTTTATATTTGCATTGACAATCATGCAATCTATAACTCTAGAATAGCTCAGTTTGTGTTTAGAATCTTGTTTATTATTATCCTTATTAACTAGTTATTGTGTGGAGGCTACCCTGAGAACCAAGGCCTCATAACGATTCCAAGAACATAGATCTTTGCGCAAGACTCTCCACAAACGATTTGTTTTGGTGAAGTAAATGGACTATAAGTTCCTTACGTGGATCATCCTGATCAAATATGTGTTGAGAGCAAGATTTTTTATTGTTTTTATTTTGTCAATTACCGTCTAAGAAAGAATTACCACTACCATTTTGAGCTAAAGACTTTTTATTAATAAAAATACCAAAATGGTTGTTGTAATCGTATATAAAAACCATTATAAGGTTGTGATAATGCGATTTGTTTGGTTATTTTAATTTTTTATTAAATAAATATATAAATACCATTGCATATATGTGTTATGCATATTTTTCAATACGAAGACAAAGATTAGATTATATGTAAAGTAATTATAGTATATTATTTATATTTTCTAATTTAATCCTCAATGTCTGATTATTCAAGTTAATAATAATTCTAAAAATTGTTTTGTCTTGATTTAATGTGGGATTTGTGATTTAATGTGGGATTTGTGTTTTTAAGTTGCATTTTATTATTATTATTATGATTATGTAATTTTAAGGTTTTGTTAAGTCATATTAAATTTGTGTATAAAACTCTTTTGTTTGTGCACAATTATTTGACTATTAAAATTTTATATTTTCAAAAATCATATAAAAATAGAAATATTATAATATTATAAATTTATTTTATAAATAAAAACAAATATGGAATATCTATCTCAAATAATTGGAAAAAATGATGAGTATATGATGATGATGATGGTGGTGGTTAACGTCCGCTGAGACCAAACTTTGGTCTATCGGACCTAAATAAACAAATTATTTAGTTTGATATATTCTTGTAATGGTTTTCATTCTTATTCTTGAATGAAGTCTTGAAAAGTATCAAACGTTTCCCTGACTTAAGTAGTAGTAATAATAATAATAAAACCAATCAATTCATATTAAAGAAATCATTGCTATCATAATCCAATATACGAAATGACATTTTTCAACCCATTTTTTTCTCGTTAATTTAATCAAAATCTGGCAAACATTTTGAAAAAATTCCATTTAAGTTGGTCAATCTCCAGAATTGGAGTGCCTCATGGATTTTCCATGTTACTAAACCTATTTATACATTCAAAAATACATTTTAAATAACAAAAAGTCACAATCTTGTTTGAAATTGTATAATGAGATTTCAATGAAAAGGACATTTCCTCTGTATATTAAAAGTGTGCATGTATATAAACCCCTTCCTACATGCAAATCATTACCATATTCAATTTTGCATTGTTTATCCTCACCCTAAAAATTTGCAAACTATTGTTTATCCATCATGGAGAATGATGCTTGGGAGGTTGTGCCTAGACCTGAGGGAAAATATCTTATTATCTCTAGGTGGTTGTATAAGGTGAAAAATGCAGATGATGGAAGTGTTGAGAAGTATAAGGCCATATTTGTGGCCAAAAGCTTCTCACGGGTAGAGGAAGTTGATTATGAGACATTTTCCCCTATGGAAAGATATTCTTCTATTAAGACCATACTAGCATTGGCATCATATTTTGGGTGGAAGATCGACCAAATGGAATGTTAAGTCTGCCTTCATGAATGGAGTGGTTGAGGAAGAGATCTGCATTGAGCATCATAAGGGATTTGAGACATTTGACAGGGAGACACATGTGCGTAAACTCAAGAGATCCCTCTCTGGTCTCAAGCAGGCACCTCGTGCCTGGAACACTCACACTGATTCCTATCTTAGTGGATTGGGTTTCACTAAGAGTGAAGTTGATGTCAATATCTACTACATTTTGGTAGATGGAAGTTTTCTCATCTTATTCTTACATGTAGATGATTTGATACTGACAAGAGATGAGAGGTTGATCCAGTATTGCAAGGAGGACCTTGCAAGAGAGTTTTAGATGAAGGATATGGATTTGATGCACTACTTCCTTGGTTTGGAGGTGTGGAAGGGAGATAGAGAGCTATTTTTTAGTAGGGAGAAGTAAACCTCTGAAATCCTATAGAGATTCCATACGAAGGATTGCAAGCCCATGGATACTCCTCTACGTACTAAGATGAGGAAAGAGGATACTTCTACAAGGGAGGAAATAGATGACACTATCTACAGACAGTTGGTGGGGTCCTTGACGTACTTGGTGAACAAAAGGTCTGGTATTTGTTTTTCATTCAATCAACTTAGTCAAGTTATGGTGGAGCCTACCAATCTTCACTAGAAAGCAACAAAACATGCTCTTAGATACCTTAGAGGCATAGTAGATTTTGGTTTATGGTACAGGAGGACTGATGATGTGAAGCTCCAAGGCTTCATAGATGCACATTAGGCAAGGATTCCATTATATAGGAAGAGCACATCGAGAGTTATCTTCAGTGTTGGGTTAGAAAGATTTTCTTTGTATAACAAGAAATATAGATCTGTAGCACTCAGCTCACCAGAGATTGAGTATATGGTTGCTAATCAAGCAGCATGAGAGGTTATTTGGATGAGGAAGATCATGGTTGGTCTCTTCAGCCACGGGATGGATGTATCAAATTCTATGAAAATATAGTGTTTGATGATAGGTCCAAGCATATAGACATCAAGTACCATCACCTTAGAGATTGTGTGCAGAGGAGGATCATCATGTTGCATTACATTCCCACAAAGGAGATGGGTGAAGACAATTTGACAAAGGCTTTATCAAGCGACAAGTTCTAGTTCCATAGGAGCAGAATATGGGTGGTTTAGAGGCCCTTTCTTGCTAAGAGAGAGTGTTAAATTATAGCAAGAAAATGCTTCATTTGAATTATGCCTTAGTCAAAAGGAGAAATTTGATTTTCCACATCAGCAGGATGACTTGAGTTGTAATTAGCAGCAGTGACATGGCCAAGTAACTTAGTTAAGTTAGTCAATTCGAGTTTTTGGGAGAGAAGTAGATTTGTGCATGAGTTGATTACTAAGATATAATAATCTGGTGGAGTTATAGTTAGTGAAACTCGTCTATCTAAGCTCTAGTCATGAATAGAGTCAGTAGCAGTTCAATTGAGTAGTTGTAACTATTATTAACTCATTGATCTCTCAATTAACTAATAAATTTACTAAAAATAACCCTATTCATGCATGTAATTCAAATTTCCTAGTAAGGTGGAGGAAAAGGCACATTGTAATTATCAATTGTATGCTCGTTTGAGTGTACAGGTTTTACGTTGGAGCAGGTAATCAAATCCTATAGGATTTGCGCAAGGAAATAGGGAATTTCCCTACCTTTTAGGAGCTAATTTCCTCAAGGATTGCGTAAGGAAATAGGATGAAGTTTGAGGCATATTTTGGCTAGGTGTTGGTCAGAGTAGGAAAAGCAGGTGGTGATTAGTATTGCAGTGCAGGTTGAGCTTCAAGGATTGAGGTTTTCATTGTAATAGATCCATATTCTCATTTGATTTAATACAAAACAAAGGAGGGGTTTTTCCGAGTTGGGTTCCCCTGCAAAAATATTGTTTTCATTGTGATTGAATGGTTGCATGTTATTATATGGGTTTCTATTGTTTGTTTTCCTTTTTGCAGATTGAGTAGAAGAAATTTACGCTTATTGTTTTCACTCTGAATTTATTAGCGGATGCAAATTTCGAGCTATTTCTATAGAACATAGATCTTTTTGCCAGAATTGAATAAAGATTAGTCTTTACTCTCCACAAAGGATTTGTTTTGGTGAAGAAAGTGGACTATAAGTTCATTATCTATGGATCATCTTTGGAAACATCTTTGCAAATATGTGTTTGAGAAGAAGATTAGATTTTTTGTATTTTGTCAATTACAATATAAGAAAGAATTAAAAATATAGTTTTTAGCTAAAGGCTCTTTATTAATCAAAATACAATGGTTGTTACAATGGTATAATGCAAACTTTTTTGTTATTTTAACTTTTCTTTAAATAAAGATATAAATGCCATTGTATATATATGTGTTTTTCCTATTTTTCAATATCAATAAAAGAATAATTTGAAGAGAGAGACATAATATTTTGAAGAGCGAGGTATTAAAATATATGTCAAGTAATTATAACATATTATTTACATTGTCTAATCATCATTGTTTGACTATTTAACTTAACAATAATTTTTAAGATTGTTGTCTTAATTTATAATGCTTTTATTCATTTTGGGATTTGTGTTCTTCAATTTTTTAATATGTTTGAAGGATTTAATTTTTTAATAATAATAATTTGTATTTCTCAGTTAATCCAAATACTAAATTGGTGTATAAAACTTTCTTGTTTGTGCATAACTATTTGACTCTTAAAATTTAATATTTTAAAAAATTATATGAAAATAAAAATATTACTATATCATAAAATTGTTTTATAAATAAAAAAATATATATGAAATATCTATCTCCAATAGTTGAAAAAAAATATTAGTATATATTCTTGTAATGGTTTCCATTCTTATTCTTGAACAAAGTCATGAGAAGTATCAAACCTTTTCCTAGCTCAAATAATGATAATAATAATAAATCAAATCGAAACCAATCCATAATATAGAAATTGTTTCTATCATAATCCAACATAATCATATATATAGTCTACTAATAGACGTAATGACATTTTTCAACCCAGTTTTCTAGTTAATTTAATTAAAATCTAGCAAATATTTTGAAAAACTTCAAATTTAAGTTGGTTAATTTGCATAATTGGAGTGGCTCATGGGTTTTTCATATTGCTAAATCTATTTATACATTCAAAAAAAAAATTAAATAACAAAAAATCACAATCTTGTTTGAAAATGTGTCATGAGATTCCAATGAAAAATCCATTCTGTCTATAAATCAAAAGTGTACCTATATGTAAAACCCTTCCTACATGCATTGTTTATCCTCACCGTGAAAAATTGCAATCTGTTAAATAGGGTGGAACTTTGACTCTGAAATTATTCAGACAACCCACCAAAACCTGAAATATCTAAGAAAATCCTTGGTACCAGAAACTACGTTGTTGGTAGTAAACTACCCACAACAACTCAAAATATTTGTAGATCACCTTAATGGTCATAGCAGGGTTGGAATTTGATAGGAAAAATACCCATCATATGGCATTTTTCCCATATTTGATGTTCAAAAATTTTGTATTACCATTTCTCGTGATGTTTCTTGAAATTTACCAAACGTATTTTTGACGTGTTATTTTTTTACGAAAATGTTATTAATACCAAATGGACATGTTCCATATGGATCAGGGGCCTATATGTCACTATGTTTGCTCATACATAATTATCGATTCTTAGGAATTTTCCAGTAGCTACCCCACTCAGGTTCAAGCTCAGCTCCAACTTCAGCACGATCCACTACTCTGACTTTACGACTCTCGAACTATGAACTCTCCAATGTAGTTAATGAAAACTGCCAATATGCATTCATTTCCACCACTTCTTGGTCAAGGAGTTCAAATTCAGTAGTCATGCATTTAAATTTTTGAAATGAAATGAAAAGTATGGAGTGTATGCTAATCATTATTTTGATGGAAGCAACAAAACAGAAGGGGGTTATCTAGATGGGATTCAATGTAATGTAGATAGGGTTTGCACCATATATTGAGCTACATAGATTATTTACCATGGAATCCAATATGTTATAGATCTAACCCAGAAATATTATAGATCTG
This sequence comes from Pinus tabuliformis, assembly GCA_031772625.1. Classification (NCBI taxonomy): domain Eukaryota; kingdom Viridiplantae; phylum Streptophyta; class Pinopsida; order Pinales; family Pinaceae; genus Pinus; species Pinus tabuliformis. The sequence continues at coordinate 402,466,778 of CM062810.1, forward strand.
ATATGAAAATATAAGATGATGAAAATAACCTAGAAATAATATGAAATGATTCTTTATTAATATCAAACCCTTAAGGTAGGGCAACACCATACATTCACTCCTTAAGGAAGGAGAACACTCCACAAGCCATATGCCTGTTCATACAATAATCCTTGACTATTCTTCACGTGGAGTCTCTAGCCTCTATATAGGCCTCATACATACAATACCATGGATCATTACCATGGTTCCCTCATACCATCGACTAATACCATGGGCCCATTACATTATTACTAACTACTTGTGGTCCCTTACATGATATGGGTTAACCACCTTATTTATTACTATGGCCCATCCCATTATTACATTATTACCTTGGGTACCTCCCTTGGTACCCCATATTATCCCCCCTAGGTATATAACATTCCACCCCCCTAAGCATGTTTCGTCCCCAAAACATGGGAAGAACACAAATAATAAGATCTACTCAAAAGAGTAGTCCACTGGTACCATGCACGTGCATCTAGCCATCCAAGAGAAAGGTGAACCCCCGATTTTGCTGGTGCCTCACTCGCGTGAGATGGAATTTGACTGTGGTAGCTCTTCTGTGTTGCTGTGTAGTAGGCGGATCTTTGCTCCTCTCTATCTATCCTGCGAGGTTGTTGTCCTTGTGGCTAATTGGTTGCTAGCTTGATGGTTGTCTTGCAGGGTGATGTGGGTGATGATATGTTGAAGTTTTAACCCACGGTGTCTTTTTATTTAATTCACCCCTTACTGGAGCCTGACTGTTATGTTGTGGTGCCTGTTGCGGTGTCTTATCTTCCAATATTACTTCAACCACTGAGCCCTCCTCAGATGTATCAACACCTGTAACCTTTTCTGCTTCAGCCTCTATTTGTGTTTGATTATCGATCATCACTGGCTCATCATCTAATATGTCAGACCCTGGAACATCTTCTGCTTCAGCCTCCTTGGACTCTACCTGTTTATTAATGGAAATATCCTGTAATGTAATTTTCTTCTTTTTATACCAGAGCTTCATGAATTTCTTCTGTACATTAATATTGATAGTACCCACTGATTCCATCCAAGGGTATCCCAAAACAACATCCATGTTATCCATATCTGAAGCATAAAAATCACCATGAAACACATACTTATCCATAGAAAGCTTCAAATCCTTATAAATTTGAACATCCTTATCATCAACTTGTGTATTTTCAATGTGTTTTGTTGGAACTTGCAATTTTTTTGCCAAATTAACATTGATAAAATTATGCTTGCAACTAGGATTGATAGAAACAATGATCTTCTCTTTCTGAATTAATCCATGAACCTGCAATAAGGATATACCAGTAGAACATAACCCCTGACGTGTCTCATTCTTTTTTCTAGCACAAGACCATTTGTCCATAAAGAGTTTTTCAAATTCTTTATCCGACAAGTCGTCCAACTGTTTGATGCCAAGTGAGTTCCACCATCTGGCAGCCTCTTCTGTCAAATTAAGCCGTACTATAGCTTTCCAAAATATCCCATATTTGGACTTTCTTTATATGAATTCTGCAATAGTAGGACCATTGTCTTTTCCTGTAAAACATAGAGTCGCCATGAAGAGGGTTTTGAAAAAATTCACTTACTTGGAGAAAATTTGAAACTGTCACAGTTCCGTTAATATTGCTCAGAATCCCCATTATGACCTGTTTTTGGAAATGGAACAACCATTCTGCATCTGCCCATGTGATAGAAATCCTGATCCAGGCACTAGAATTTCAAATCTGCGCTGCAACTCTCCCACCGTCCTCAAAATGTCTGCAAAAAAGAGCTGATTTTAAATCAGCGATATCTCCCTCATCCGGACTCCGATTCGACTGATTTGTTTTTTGAATTTGGGTAATTTTTCACAAAGAATCTAGATATAAAATTAGATTTTGCAGATATTGCACCAGGACATCCATATCTGCGCCACAAACTCGCTGTCCTGAAAAATTGTCTGCAACCCCACTGATTTTTAGATCAGCGATATCTCCTTCATCCGGACTCCGATTCCACCATTGTTTTTTTGAAATCGGCTATTTTTTCACAAATAATCTATATCTGCAAATAGATTTAGCAGATCTTGCACCAAAACGTACAGATCTGATCTACAAACATGCCACCCCTGAAATCCTGCAAAAAAAAAAAATCTCCACTTTTGTGCCCAAGAAAGTTCTCTGATACCACTTGTTATAGATCTAACCCAGAAATAATATGAAATGATTCTTTATTAATATCAAACCCTTAAGGTAGGGCAACACCATACATTCACTCCTTAAGGAAGGAGAACACTCCACAAGCCATATGCCTGTTCATACAATAATCCTTTACTATTCTTCATGTGGAGTCTCTAGCCTCTATATAGGCCTCATACATACAATACCATGGATCATTACCATGGTTCCCTCATACCATCGACTAATACCATGGGCCCATTACATTATTACTAACTATTTGTGGTCCCTTACATGATATGGGTTAACCACCTTATTTATTACTATGGCCCATCCCATTATTACAGTATTACCTTGGGTACCTCCCTTGGTACCCCATATTATCCCCCCTAGGTATATAACACAATAGAACACGAGATGTGCTCATTGTGTCGCATATTATTCCAATGCTTGTCATTTTTCATGCGCCTTCTCTACTAGTTAAAATTAACTTCCAGTGGAGGAGATCAACTTCCACATTTGAGACTTCTGGACTCTAACAAATAACCTATTCGCTCTCAATTGGGACAATTACCATACTCTTCACCTAACCTTAAACCTATGAGACCGAACAACTTCATTGGTGGTGAATATGGACCAAAGTGATGCAACTTAGTAACTTGTGGTTTTGATTCGTGAACATGGATTAAGACTGAAGGTATAGCACTAGATGTTTATTTCATAATACATGTCACCATTCAAAATGTTTATTGATGATTTGGCTACTAGAAAAATCTAATTGATTCACTAAGAGAGAGCCCCCAATCCACTCCATAGCCTAGGCATTATTGGATTCCAATGTCTCATATTTTCAAGGAGAGTGCAAGAAACACAGAAAATGAGGATCATCATCGTGTAGATTCAATGGTGTTGGTACCTTTCACTTCCAAGCGAAAAGAGGGCCATGATATTCCAACTAAAGCCAATCATAAAGATTCTATAACTCTTGTACAAGGTTCAAAAATATCTCCAGGTACTCTATTATAACACAACACACTATTTTCTGTATTTTGTTAATCAGGATAATTGTTAGTGATATCAAATCTCATGAGATGATTTGGATGGCCACCTCAATGGATTTTATAAGAAACTAAATATGTAGCTTTTCACGATTACTAGTTGTAACATAACAACTTCCTTGACCTTGCGAGATCTTTCTCATGATGTCTTCTACATCTAGATCATGGCTTGGACATCCCCCGATGTAAGAAATTTTCTATGTGACTATTCTTCTACTCCAAGTTGTGAGCCATAGCTATTTCAAATCAAGTGTGGACTACATACTATATATAAATGTATGCCAAGGTGAAAATGGATAATTAGGAGGACCACAAAGTGATTTATTTCTACTATAGATCCTGCAAGGCATGACACAATATAAATTCCTATAGTGCAAATCCAAATCCAGATGTGAAATAGTCCACACGTAGAACCTATATTGAACACTAACATCATGTCGAATTTGGATTTGTGAGAAAATTTCCAGGTAGACCTCCCTCTTCTGAAATATTCACATGTTCCTAAGAGTAGTGGGTGTGAGAAGAGTATGATCCAAATATCCTCCCAGCTAGGATGGAGAGAAAGAAAAGGGTTGGGGCAACACTACCCATTTTCATCAAGGGAAGGCACACCAAGAGGAAAAGAGGTACTAGTTGGTAGGGCTTTAACCTTGTTATTGATTATTACTAAGAAATTCGTTATTCAAAAGGTATGTCACCATTCATATTTTTTTATCTAAATATATTATTGATGTAACTCATCTGTAAATATGTTATTGATGCAATTCATCTAGAAATAGTATGGAGTTTCAGAAATTACTGATTGAGTGGACATTCTATTCACTAAATAGAATTTAATTTTTTATCAGTGAATAATAAATAAAGGTTCATGGTGAATTAACTAGTAATAAAAAATAATATATATATTTTTGAGAACAACATAGTTTATAGCTTACATAAAAAAATAGCTTTAGTAACAAAATTCGAGAAATTTTATACTTCTAGGCTTCTACCAGATATTCCATTGTGAAGATGAACTTGTTACATGTTTCTCTATTTTTCCTCCAATTTTTTACTAGGGTTTTTGAAATTCAAGTTTGTGTCGGTTTTGTTTTTCCTTCAAATTTGAAATTTTGTTGTTTAATTTTAATGAACTAACTATTAAGATCCCCAATTCCAAAGGATGGACCAATTTTTTTCATGTTCAATTACCTTTGAGATGTAAGTGGTTTAGGGTGTTAATATTTCCAAATGCTTATTTGGAATTAGGGAAAACTTTCAATGCTAAATATTCAAGTCCAATTAGATTCCCAAAAGAACTTGGAAGCATGTGCAAAAAAAGCATTTTTAAAATCTATTTCCTAGAGGTTTTTTAGATTTCCCAATCAAGGAGAGAGATCATTTCTTAATAATTTCTTAACACTAAGTGTTTCAATTAAGTATTTCATTCATCTACATCCTGCACATGGGGAAACCTGAAAGAGGAGAGAAGATACTCATCTCTCACAATTGGTGAGGCAACAACAGTGTTTGCATTTCAACTATCAGGAAAACATCAATGATTATTTTCGGTGAGAAACTGAAGCGTAACAACCGAGGAAAGAAAAATAAATATACTTATATTCACGATCTCACAATACTCTTAGTTCCTTCCCTTCCACTTCCAAAACTTTTAAATTCTCCATGGGAATCTAGGAAGGAGGGGAGTAATGTGTACACTTGTACTGACGGATCCAATGTAGTTGTGGTGCCCGCGCCCTTCTCAATATCTATTCTAAATAATCACCTTTAGCCGAGACAAGTTGCAAATTCAAAATGCCACAAAAATGGAAATTATCTAATAGAAACTTCATATAGATCCCAAACAAACACAAAATAATAAGTATATCACCGAAGTGGACAAATATATCATATTGAAGCAGACTTATATATATATCGGATTGCGGAGCTCAAAAGGTTTTGGATTGCCGAGAACTATTAGAAAGTGTAATTTGATGACTGAAGCATATGCATGTGGATTAAAATGCCTATACCTTTGTAAATTTTGTGGAAGTTATACTCCATCTGCAAATGAAGGATTTACCAACCTTTGTCCATAATCATGACAAAAGGGTAATTTTTTAATAATTTTTTATTTCTGAAGGGTTAATTTAATTTAGAAACTTCATTTTGGAAGGGAAAAATTTTAAACAAACATCAAAAAAAAAATTGTGTGATGGGTAAAGATCAGGAATCCAAATTCCAACCCTGGTTTCATGTTTCATGTGCAACTATTTGCAATTAAAGGCACGTACTTTGTGTCACAGAAAAATTTTGAATTCATTAATTGTGTATATATCATATAGCATGCTTCGCCCAATTGGAAAGCGTAACATATAAGAGAACTTGATCACTACTCTCTATCTATCATGCGGCCCCAATGCCCATCTCTTATCGATAGCTTTGATTATAGCATGATGCGTCCCATTGTTTGTTTTATAAAGTGCTCAATGCACAACACAATGCTCGACCTTTTGAAGTATCACAAGAGCATATTAGTCTTCAAGAAATAGCAAAACGAGATGTCGATCAGAAAGTTATTACTAGAAAAGGCCATGTAGTTACAGAACATTTACAGAAAGAAAATGAAACACTTGTGTACACCATTTTGGCGCTAAAACATGAACTTGATACAACACTCATTTATGTTTTCCTCTAACATTAACTTTATAAGAACCATGCACCCTTAGTAGACCAAAGATTCATTTTATAAGATGTATCTAGAGATACCATGTATAGGTAAAGAAAGTCTAAACCTATGTTCTTATCTTCTTCTCTTATTTTCCTTTCCTTTTTAATAGAGAAAACCACTTCTTTTTTTAATATAGCAAATCATCATATACATTGTTATCCTCCACAGTGTCCCAAGGATGAGAAAGGAGATCGATGAAGGTAACCTCAAACCACTTACGGTTCAAAAGCTAGCCCTACTAAACCAAAGAGGGCTCTCTTTATGACCTCACATCCAATGGTGACTATAGTGGGAAAATATGTTAGGCTATTTATTACATCACTATGGTTTTGTAGACTTAGGGTTTGCTGGATTAGAGGTACAAATCAGGGAACTAGGTCAGGTCTTCAAAGGTTCAATTCCATGAGATATAAAGGAGAAAGGTAGGCATTCTTTTGTGATAGCTTAGGAGTTGGTCGATGTAGTGTAGGGTTGAATAGGTAAGAAAATCAAGATGAGCATGTGAACCATGAATTCATATATCAGAGGACTAAGCACATAAAATGAGATTCCTAACAAAACAAATTTTAATTACAAGAATGTTGTTTAATACCTCTTAGGAAAATCATTGAAAAGCATAGATATGGAAAGGAAACTAATTTATCATTCATATAAATGTTTAACATGAGAAAAAAAAGTACCACAAAATCACACCACAAAAATTCTTGAATAATAGCTACAACTTGACCTTTGATTTTCTGTAAAAATATGATGAAGTACAAGCTACAAGATTTCCACTCTTTGATGTCCAACCCTGAATCTAACTGAAAACTAGATACATATAGACCAAAAAGTAACTTCTCCACTCTCATAGGTAGAATCCCGTAGTATAGGAACAACTTATATGAATTTCTCAACCAAAACCTAATAACTAGGGAGGTTGGAACAAACCCTCCATTTAGACTTTGACTAAATTATTTCTCATAAATGAGGCCTAAAATTACATCAAAATCACTATAACAATATCATTTACCTTATATTACATCAATTAAACTCACAACATGAGGAATTACATCATAAAATCCAAGCTTGACTGAAGAAAACTCGAAATTTGGACAAACAGGGAAAAGCGCAGCACCATCAGGCATAAGCACAGTGCCAACTTTGAGGAGGTTTTTGAAAGCCTTCCGTTGCTCCAAATCTAGCTCTGAATATACCAATGGAAGGATTGGGATGTCTAGTTTTCATTATACACCTCAGGAAAGTATAGTGGACACTCCAAGAGCAAGAAAAACGCATTATCCCACAACTAGTCCAAAAGCGTAGCACCTAGTCGAGTAAGGTGGGAGAAAGTGGTTTTTTTGACCTGTTTTTGGGCATTTTATTCAAATTGTTTGTTGAAAAATCACCAAAAGTGGATAAATGGAATGTATAGGTCATTATCTATCCATCCATATAAACTTTTTAGCATTTGGAAGTCTGAGGGAAAAGCGTAGCGCCAAGGCGCTTCACTTTTGGTTGAACCATTCTTCTTGTTTATGCCAAAAGTCACGAAAAATAAAAATTGTTCAATGTTTCTTCAAAATTGCTTCAAGTTTGGTACATGAACCTCTAACATTAAATGTAAATCAAGGATGGAAGCCTTAGCTAGCAATTCAAGTTTATGTTTCTCTTTTTTACTCCTTAGGATTTGCCTTAACTTATTTTTCAGTTGCTTGATTCTGACTTGCGCGACCTTGTTTCTAGTACAGTAGTGCATGGACATATGCATCTGAAGTTTATTGGCCCTATTGGCCCTCTTAAGGAGCTTTTCTAAGTGGCAATTGACTTTGTCAAGCTAATTTTCCCTATTTTCCTCAAAATCTTCTTCAATGGACTTGTCAATGTTTTGCTGCCTCGATGGAGAGGATGTTTTAGTGATTTGTTCTTATTTCCTCTTCAAACCTCTTGCCTTAGGCCTTCTAGGCTTGAGTTCAAAAACAGTGGCTTCAATCTCTTCCAATTTTATCATTGTTTTACCTTTGGCACCATCCTTCTCCAAATATGCTTTAGATTTATCAAGCAAAATTTTCTTGACTTTGAGTTGTTTATTTTCTTGCTGAAGGAAAGAAATCAAAAAAGCTACCTTGGACAACCTACTCTTCAGCTCTCTAATCTCAACCTCTAGCTCTCTAACGTCAACCTCTTTCTCCTGGATGATCTACTCTAAAGATTTGACCTCATCATGCACTTCTGATTCTTACATATCAATGTCAAGATGAATTTGTGCTCCTTCATCCAATGGTGTCTCATGTTGTTGTGATGATGTAGGGTTGGCCCTTTCAACAATGTCAGAGCAAACACAAGCCTTTTCCCTCTTGTGTAGGTCTTGGTCACTTCTTCCCTAGGATTTCTTGTGATAGGTCTAATTGTGGAAGCCACCTCTTGTTGTGCTGGAGAAGACAAAAGAGTAGTGATGACCTACCTAACCTAACTAGTGACCAACCTTTTATTGAAAACCTATTTGAAACCATAGAAATTTGCAGTAGAACCCTATCAAAAACTTTGTAAGAGAATGTTTGATCACTGGTGACTGACAGGACTGATAGGCACTAACATTGGCTCCAGCTGGGGATTGAAGCTCCTTTAGGAGGTGTCAAGAACACCATAGACTAGGTAGCCTAACCAATTGGGCACTACTTAACCTTCTTAATAACATCTCCGAGAATACAACTGAAACAGAAACCCAAATCAAAACATAAACCTTGTGCAACTAAAACTCAGTTTTTCAATCCTCAAACAACTGAACACATACTGTTGAATGAAACAACTAAGAAGATGCTCGAAAACTGAGCTTATTTACACTCCTAATTACTCTAATATGATCTCTGAACAAACTGAGTTAAATGATAGTAAAATCCCAATGCAACCAACCTGGTAGTTTATCAACTATGGTTTCTTGATTGTTCTTTAGAAAAATAAAATTTGGAATATGTAATAATAATTGAAATTGATTGTAGGCTTGATCATCATAGTTGAAATATGGTCGAAATCCCTTATCGAACAATTGCTCCATATAAATAACTATGGGATAAAAAAAAACATGATTGGTTTTCTCTTCATCATATAAACCAATGACTAGATCATTATAATTGGCAACTTCAATTATTCTCTCTTGTGTATCATCAAATCCATCAAAAAAGTTCGTAATCATGGCATCAAAGGACCATACCTCTTCTTCTGTGGGTAGTAAAATACTTTCAAAGAATGAAGCTTCATAATGAAAACTGTGATATTGAATTTGAACCTGTAAGGCCTCAATTTCCTGTTTAATCTTTTTGGCGAGTGTTTCTAAAAAACATCTTCTCTCTTTAGAACACTTGGATAAACATGAATATTGAGGAGACAAATTTGAAAAACCATCATCCAATTCATCATCATCAAACTGATCAAAATATTCTTTAAAACCTTCAATAGAAAGAGGATCTGGAATATACCCTGTCATCTTGATTGATGATGTAAAATGGATCAAAATTTAAATATCTTGAATTCTTTGGACAGTAGAGTCGCCATGAAAAATTTTAGGTTTTGGCTCCTTTAATTTTGGATTCGCCAGGTGAATGGTGTATAACTTACTTGTGTCTGATCTTTGTTCACAATAAAATAAAAAATCTAAATCATTGTCATTCTCCCAGGGATGATAATCATCAACTTCACATCCCCGACAATGGTGCTAAAACGTTATCCTCCACAATGTCCCAAGGCTGAGAAAGGAGATCGACAGAGGTAACCTCAAACCATTCAGGGTTAAGTAGCTGGCCCTACTAAACCGGAGAGAGCTATCTCTATGAGCTCATAGCCAATGATGACTAGAGTGGGAAAAGATGTTAGGCTAGTTATTACAGCACTAGGGTTTTGCAAATTTAGGGTTTGCTGGATCAGAGGTACAAATCAGGGAACTAGTCCAGGTCTTTAAAGGTTCAGTTGCATGAGATATAAAGGAGCAAGGTAGGCATACTTTTGTGATAGCTTAGGATTTGGTCAATGTAGTGTAGGGTTGAATCGGTAAGAAAATTAAGATGAGCATGTGAACCATGAATTCATCTATCAGAAGGTTGGGCACATAAAATGAGATTCCTAACAAAACAGAGTTTAATTACGATAATTTTGTTACCTCTTAGGAAAATCACTAAAACACATAGATATGGAAAGGAAACTAATTTATCATTCATATAAATTTTTAACAAGAGAAAAACAATACCACAAACTCACACCACGAGAATTCTTGAATAATAGTTGCAACTTGGCCTTTGATTTCCTGTAAAAATATGATGAAGTATAAGCTACAAGATTTCCACTATATGATGTCCAACTGTGAATCTGACATAAAAATAGATACATATAGACCGAAAAACAACTTCCCCACTCTCAGGGGTCGAATCCCACAGTATAGGAATAGCTTGCATGAATTTCTCAACCAAAATCTAATGACTAGGGAGGTTGGAACAAACCCTCGATTTGGACTTTGACTAAATCGTTTCTCATAAATTAGGCCTAAAATTACATCAAAATCACTCTAACAATCTCATTTACCTTATATTACAACAATTCAACTCACAACATGAAGCATTTACATCATAAAATCCAAGTTTGATAGAATAAAACTCGAAATTTGGACAAACAGGGAAAAGCGCAGCGCCATTAGGCATAAGTGTAGTGCCAAATTTGAGGAGGTTTATGAAGGCCTTCCAATGCTCCAAATCCATCTCTGAATATACCAATGGAAATCTTGGGATGTCTAGTTGTCATTAGACACTCCAAGAGAGAAAAATGGACACCCCAAGACCAAGAAAAAATGCATTCTCCCAGAATTTCTCCAAAAGTGCAATGCCTAGTCCAGTAAGGTGCAGAAAGTGGGTTTTTGAATTGGTTTGGGCATTTTATTTAAACATGTTTGCTGGAAAGGCATCAAAATTGGATAGATGGCATGTATAGGTCATTATATATCCATCCACATAGTTTTTTTTGCATTTGGAGATCTGAGGAGAAAGCGCAGCTCCAAGGCATTGCACTTTTGGCTGAATTGTTCTTACGGTTTGTGCCAAATGTCACAAAAACTCAAAATTCTTCAAAATTTCTTCAACATTGCTTCAGGTTTGGTCCATGAAGCTTTGAAATGAAATTTCAAGCAAGGAAGGAGCCCTCATCTAGCAATTCAAGTTTATCTTTCTCTTTCTTCCTCCTTAGGGTTTGCCTTAACTTCTTTTCTTACTGCTTGATTCTAACTTGGGAGACCATTTTTCTAGTACAGTAGTGCATTGTCATATGCCTCTAAAGTTTAATGGAAATTTTGGCCCTCTTAAGGAGATTTTCCAAGTGGAAATTGACTCTATCAAACCAATTTTCCCTATTTTTCTCAGAACCTTCTTCAATGGACTTGTCAATGTTTTGCTACCTCGGTGGAGAGGATGTTTAAGTGATTTTCTCTTCTTTCCTCTTCAAAACTCTTGTCATAGTCTTGGCTTAGGGGGTCATAACCCAGGTTCTGAGTTAGTTGCACCAACCAACAAATCCCTACACTGATGGCGCTTTCGGCAACAACCCGCATAGCGCAGGTTGTAGTCTCACCCAACACTGTATGGGGGGATCCAAGAACCAATTTTCTGCATGCAGAGATGAGTGTGATGTCTTTTAGTGCCTCAAATCTACCTTCACATAGATCAATAATACCTTAGGGCTCGATACTGCAACTCTATTAAAATAGACTTTCGACCTTCGCAAAGCTCTACGATTAGCTTTTGCAGACCCTTATCAGTTGATTTATCCACTTACGCGCATCAAAGAACAATCCTAGATCAGTGTTCATGCATATCTACTTAGGTTAAGTAGAAAACATAACATAATTCATCATAATCTTCGTGAACATACTTAACATGCATTGTGTATATCTATTAATAGTTATTCAAGAGATTCACGCATCATTAGATTGATATTTCATAAACAAATCATTAATCCACAACATATATCGTAAACAAAAGTAAACAGAGTTAAACATATATACACAATATTTCTTCGGTAATCTTCTTTATTGATATTCAATATGGTATTACGAACTCAAAAATACCCTGCACACTCAGTTGCAGGGGTCTGCACACTCAGTTGCAGGGATCCGCACACTTAGCTGCGGACTCTACCTAGGCCTCTGCGCACTCAGCTGCATAACCTTTCTCTCCTATCTGACTCACTCTCTGCACTATCTCTTTTCTCTTACTGACCCATTACATCCATCATTATCTAAATATCTCTCTTAGACTCTCTAAGACACACTTATTTATACAATCCCATGGTCCACGTACCATGGGTGGATCTCATATTTGACTCAAACTTTACATAAACAAGGGGCTAAAACCCCTTTGACTTCTAAGGATCTACACACTCTGCATCCACAAATCACAGAGACTTTACATTTCTTACAAAAGATACATAAAAAATTGGGTTATTTTAATCCCAAAACTGACCCAGGGAACCCCATCCCAACAGGCCCCCAACACAAAGATCGTGACTCGCCCTCGAGTCACTTGGCTGGTGCTGCAATCTTGTTGTGTAGATTCTCCAGCTCTACCTGAGCTATTGAAACCTCGACAACGCTCTACGTGGCTACCTGCTTGACCTCTTCGACTAATTTTTTTGTAGTTGGTCCTTCTACGGCCAACCTCATTGACTGTTGCATCTGCTGCAATCCCTTTAGCTTATCCTGGATGCTTGTCATGATCTGGTAAGATTCTTCCAACTATGGCGCCAGCATAGCCTTAAGCAAGGCCTCCTTCTTCTGTGCTGCCTCTACCTGAACGAGGAGATGCTTCCCCTCATGTAATTTGGCTAGGCGCTGCGCTAGTGCAATGGAACGCATCATTGCCCTAACTTTGTCATATTGCTGCTACAGTTCCCTGATCTCTATATTTAGAATCTACATGTTTGGATCTTCCTACAGATTTGTTACCAACTCCATGGCTTGCTTGAATAATGTTGTGCAGTTTTTAACTGTGGTATCCATAGTGGCCATTCCTTCCTTGATCGTGGCTCCATGCTTCTCCCAGACCTCCAATGGATTTGTGGGCTGCAACTTCAATTGCAGCTCAGTGATCTTCATGTTGAATTCAAATTGAACTCGGTTAATCTCAACTTTGGATTTGCCCACACCAGCAACTAATTTTCTGATCTTTTCTTCTAGTTGTGCATCCTTGGGAATATGAATCGCAGGCACTGTTCTACATGCCTCTGCGACTGCTGACTCTAGTCATAAACTGTGCACCTACAGTGTTTCCTTCTCCTGCAAAACCTGTGTCTTTTAAGTGAACAACTACTAGTTATTAACATTGATCTCGCTGACAGCACTAACATCTAGTTGTTGCTGGATGTGAAGCTCTTCCACAACTCCCTGTAATAAGGCATGCAATGACTCCAGTTTCACCGCGGCAAGGTTCAGGCCCATATTTCGGACTTTGTCAACGAGGGTGCATTGTTCCTCGGTGTCGGTGCGGAATGAACCTACAGGCAAGGGGAAGACTCGCACATCCTATAGCCATGGAATCATCTTTGCTCCTGTACTTTGAACTCGTGCCGAACTGCCTGCTATGCCGCTCACTTTCTTGACATCTCCTTGGATCTTGGTTGCTTGGAGTTGGAACTCTCGGAGATCCTTCTGAACTTTGCCCAATGTTTGCATGTAGTATTTTTCCCATTGTTGTAGTACTTATTTTGTGGCGTCCCTAACTTTATCATTGATCTCATCAAGATCACTTTTCTGAGCACCTTGGGATCAACCTGTGTTTTTTGGGTCTTCTACTTTTTCGGAGATCCCCCTTGCTGCTCTAGCTCCCATATTTTCAGGATGAAGGGTGTGCGTTGCCCTTTCTCGCCATTGTCGCCTTGTCCTATAATTTCTTTCATTTCTGTTTCTGGCAAATGTGACTTGTCACCTTTTTAGGTCTTGCACTGCTCCTGTTCTTCCTTCTCCTTGGCAGCGCGTTCCTTCTCAACCCGAGCCTTCTCTACAACATCCTTATTTTCCTGTGCAACCAAGTTTTGTGCAGGCTTCTTGCCCGCCTCTTTCCTTTTCTTCGCAGCAGCACACTCTGCACCTGTGCTTGGCCCAGTAGCTAGATATGAAGGGTCACACCATTTTGTGGGCCATCTTGCTACCACCTCTTGTATGTCTGTGTCTATGACCAAGTATGGCCAGTTATGCCACTTCTACATTGGATCCTTCGCGCTTAGATATACACAATTTGGAAGTCAGCCTTGAATGTTGCGTAGGCTGAAAACTGTGTGTACAAGGTTGGGAACAACCTTGGTCACTGATTGATGGCCATGTGGAGACTCATTTCCATCAGGACCTAGAATATCTTTGTTTTCATGATCCATGTGGGGTCCTTTGTAGCCCACAAGGAAGCAAATTGCACTGCTTCTGGTAATCCTTCTTCCAGTGGAGGAAACTGGCTATCCTCCGACAGTTCCCATGAAACCAACATAATAGAAAGGCATAACCAAGCGTAATGAAATGACTTGGTTTCATCCTGTGCCTCGTGGAAATTCACAAGGAACTCCTGGCACAAGTACCTGGACCAGTTGAACAGGAAACCCTTCACGCACTAAGCAGCCAGGGACACTGTTAGAGCCTAGATTTGCCTCAGGCTGAAAAGGCAAGCTTCTAGGTTCAACATCAAACCATGCTTAGCCTCGTAGCTAGCCCTACGAGGACAGGAGAGGGCTCTCTCTGGGTCAATCTCAGCGAAAAGTATTTCAGTGAGACTTGAGATGACTTGAAATGGGAAACTGATTTTAGGCTAGTAAATAGATATGAAAGAGGTAGTTTGTTGAATGACTGAATTTTCTGGGCTGTATGGGACCAGAGGATCACATGAGCTGGGAAATTAAATCAAAAACACAAAATATTTCATGAGGCAAGATAGGCAGGAGGTTTAGCAATCAGATTGAAGTAATATGGAGTGGAAAGACTGTTGAGAGGTTGAAAAGGGCATAACTGATGAATCCTTTTTAAACAGAAGAAGACACACAGAGAATGAACGCTTTTCCAAGGCAGGGAAATGAAATGGATTCTACCTTTATCAATAAAAAAAATTCAACTGGAAATGATCATGAATGAAATTTAAACATAACAGGATACATATGATACAGAGAAAAAACACATTGCTAAAACTCACACCACAGGGATCTCATGAATTAGAGCTGCATCATTTTTATTAATCTCCTGGCCAAAACTGTACAATGAAAGCGCTGGATTTTTCCTCCACACTTCTCCTAGAAACTCCAACCCCTTACAAATGATTTTTAATACAATAATAAACTTTGCTATGAGCAAACAGATCGACCAAAAAATAAGGGATTGTTTAATCATTATTAACAAATAGAAGCTGAAGAGCCAATCATCCGTTTCTGAAAAGGAGCAACGTTGCATTTTTTACTCAAATTTGTTGATGACCAATAGAGAGGCAGAAACTGTAGCTGTAAATCCCTTGGAGTCGCAACTGAAGACAAAAAAAGAAATATGTTTCCTATCTTTCGGCATTTGCTCTCGGGGTGTGTCATCTACATAGGACTTTCCCTCAGATATTAGTTTCTCAGCCCTCTCCATTAACTGCGGTATATGTGGGTCTTTCTCCTTTGATACCGAGTGTATCCAAATCATTACTCTCTTTAGCAGGATTCGTGTCATCAAAGCATATGATTAAGCGCCCTTTATACCTCTGAGCAAAGTATTGGTTTAAAAGATCAGCCTTTGCATGCCCAATATGGAGATAACCACGTGGCTCAGGAGGGAAACGTGTCTTTGAAGCTCTGTGCACCGGTATATCCCAGTCAGGCAAATGTTTATGAGAATAGCCGGATGATACCTTTGGCATCAAACCTTGAGAAATGGCAATTTGAAGACAAAAGCTCAGACGAAGTATAATCAACAATTTCTCCATCCAAATACCCTTCTCCATTCGGCCCGTCAACCTGTTGAGCTACCAAGAGATCATTCCATTTTGTTCTATAGGAATTTCGATGCAGAGTCTGGCCCAACACTCCATGAACTTGTGATGAAAGGAAAGCCTTCTCCATTTCCACAGACAAATGAAATAAAGCATCATTATCAGACCTCAGGTCAGGAATCGGCAAAAACATGAATTCAGATAAACACTGTAGTGATCAGATGGCAAGAACTGGTAGGATTGATAGTTATCATCGGATATAATGATTTCACCATCTAACGACCTGTAATTCTCTCCTTGTTTAAGCGGAATAACTGCATCGTCCACTTCAATGTTTTGTAAAAATTTGGACCCATTATGGCTCAAGTCTGATCCTTCTGCTGCACGTAATATGAGTCTATGACCCTAGAAGAAAATTCAAAGAGCCTTTATGCATGTTCTTTGTTGGACTGCAGATTCCACCATCCCTACTAACTTTATGTTTCATGTGGAAAGTTTTGTCTGGCAAAAACATGCGCATTATTGGCAATTTGGGCGATGGAGGAGGTTTTCGGCAATTTTTTGGCGTCCTGGCTGTGTGCGCCACGCGTGCCTGTGCGCCGCACCCATGTAAAAATACATTGCGTGGAGGTGCCCAATGCGCCGCGCTCCTCCAGTGCGCCGCGCCACCTGCTCGATGCGCCGCGACTCCTTCCAGCTCACAATTTCGGCATTCAAATATGAAATTCACTTTTCCACAGCTTGACTTGGCTTTCCAACGATCTCTTGGCACACTAATGATGTTTCAAACAATGAAAAACACTTATATAGTGATGGGTTTGATGTTTGCTTCTCGAAAACCCATTTTTTATGTTTAGTTTTGACACTTTTTAACACTTTAATACAACTCTGTTTTTCAAGTTTCTTTTTTATTTTGGCTTTAAATAATGAATCTTTTTGGCATTTTTGCAGGGATGATGGCATGTTTTGACCGAGGAAGACCAGGGTTGTGCCTAGAGAATTCAATAACTGAAGGACTTTTGAAAATGTTACAAAAGACAAAATGTTGAATTTTCTTCAAAACAAAGTTTTGAAGAATAGTCATAATCCATCAATATGACGATGAAATTTCGCGAAATAAAAACATGTGTAGAACCTCCCTCTGGCCTGCTGGCATTTGGACACTTTAATGACTCAATTTGTGAAACCCTAGACCTATGATTGACATGACTCTTTGCCCATTAAAAGATCAAACATTGACTGTCATGGACTTTAATAAACATTGATGGAAAGACCTAAGCTAGCCGGTACAAGACATGAGGGGAATGAATGAAAAAGCCCTTTCGTCAGATTATGGCATGCTCCTAAATGCAATGCAGGTGATCGAGCAGAATGGGACACGTAAAAATGAAGTGAAATAAGAGAAATGATCTCTGACGGAGGGATGTAAAGACCGACTCTAACATTGGCTCCAAAAGGGATGGCAGCTCCTTGGAGGTGCTAAGAACTGCAGATCTTTGGGTGAGCAGAAAGTGCCTTCGTCCATTGGGCTATGGAGTCATTATCTCGACAAACAACACAAAACTTTGACTCATTTATTGACTAAAACCTGACTTAAACCAGAAAGCGCCTTCGTGTATTTATTTTTATTTTATATTGTTTTTGCTTCAACTAATTTAATTAACTAAGCATATAATTAGTTAACAAGAGAATCTATAATCTGAGGAAAAATTAACAGTAAATATTTTAGTAATTCTATCAGATTTGTTGTCATGAATTGTTCCAATGGACTATCCATATCAATGTATAGATCATGTACTAGGGAGTTTGTAAGTATTGGGGGGTATAAAAAGGGGCATGCAATAAAATAATGGTTTTTAAATGGAAAGATGTATTGGGACAGAGTGTTCAACAAAAGATTTTAAGAGATATTTATCAATATCTAGTGAAATTAGGGTATTATTTATTATTCTACAAATGTAGGTAAAATGTTACTATGTTCATTGAGTGTTGACTTTGTGGGTTAGGGTTAAGTGGCTTTCCATGTGAAAAGACTAATGTTAGTGAATACTTAACATTAAAATAACATAAGCTAATATGGGTTAGGGGGCTATGGGTGAGTGTGTTACTACATCAAGAATGGTTAATGATGGTTACCCATGGTTAACTATGTTCCACCATGGCCAAAACATTACTCATGGCTAATGATGTGTAATGGAGGTAAAAAGTGATCAATTGGTTGCTAAGGGTGGAGGATAGATAGATTAATGGAGTCGCTAGGTTAGGAGGTTTATGGGAGATGAAATTATCAAGCTATGTTGTTTAAATATTAATGGATTGGGGAGCATGCCATGAATGGGTGAGTGGGACAAGGGATGGGTCAAGGGGATGTGGTTGGTTCTAACATGATGCCAATGTTCATAGGGGATAGTGCTTCAAGATCATAAGTTGTTAGGAGATCATTGCATGGGGGGTCATATCAATTAAAGGTTAATGTGCATTAGTGGGTTAGTGTTTCTAGGGTCATATTGTATTAAATCAATATTGTCTTCAAGATCATAAAGTGGCAGGAGGTGACTATGTTAGTAATTCATTATGTTGGGGGATTAGTGGATATGTGGATTAATGTATTTGGGGTTATCTCTATTAAGAGGTGATTATGCAAAAAGTCATTAGGACAAGGGGCATACTTGTCTCACAATGCTTAGGGTTTAGTAGGTTTAGTATCTATGATGTTATAATGGTTAGGGGTCTTGTTGTTAGTTAGTGATTTGATCATTCATGAGTAAGTGTGTGTGAAAAGATAATTATGTTATAGGTGATAGGTTTAGGTAGTATAATAGATATGATATTATAGTTGATATAATGAAGTGGCATTACTCAAGTGAGAGGATTAATGTGTTTCTAAGCATAATGACTATTGTATAAATAATATTTACTATATCATAAAAGTAAAAACATGTCACTTAAGTATTTGAAATTTTATAGGAATCTCTAAAAATATCATTTCCTCGTTGACCAACTAACCAACCAAGTTATTAATATTATACCAAAATTTTAAAAAACTTAATATTTCATAATAATAATAAACATATTAAAATAATTGATCTTAATGTGCAATTTTCTTGACCCGTTAATCTCAACCTAAACTTAACCTAATTAAATGAAGAAAAAAAACCATATAAAAAAACTCATATAAAAAGGAAATGCAAAATCCATTGAGTTAATTTATATTCTAAACGATATAATTATTAAGAAATTAGTGTAAGAATAATTTCCTTTTGGACCGTTTTAGATTTGAAAGCTATATTTGTAAATATGGGCATCTCACTTTGTCCTTGACATCCTTAAAAATAAAAGGGATAATATACGTCTACCACATCTTTTATATTTAAATATTGAAGGTAAGATATGTATATGTGTGTTTGTCACCCTAACAATGATTGAAATACTTTTTACTGACTAAAAGTATGAATCAGACTAAACCAACAATCAAATTCAGTCAACTCTACGCACATGTTATAAAGTTTATTAAAATGTTAAATAAATTTAATAATTTTTTTGATTCCACATCTCATCTCAAGTTATAGAATTTTTGGCAATTAATATAATACTATTAATGAGCTGAATAATATACTTTCTTAAATCTAACTGGTAACCCGCATTAATGACCTATAACATTGTATATATTGGATTTTCAATCTCAACGGTCCAATCCACGGTTATCCACCTATGATAGTTCCCTGAAAAGCCCTTCCTGTTGCGGGATATCGCGTACCACGCGGCTACGCTAACAACCCGGGCTCCCAAAATATCCACAATCGTTCGTGGACAGTGTGCATGACTTATTGGAACACGTGGCGTATTCTAATTTTGTCACGTGTGATTCTCTTCATATAAAATACTCCAACAGCTCTCATCCCTGTCGTAGTCAAGAGAGAGTCATCCACCGACATTTCGAAACCGTGTGACACGCGTCAAGGCACTTCAGATTACGATATAACACCACTCGCTCATTACTAGTAACTCAATCTTGGAGAATTAATTATGACTTCTGATGGCCTGTTTTCGCAATCCTTTCCTGCGAGCAGAAAAGTGTATTCAAATGTTTCACAATGCGATCGGCAGGTCGACTGCGGAGTTACTATTTCCAGAAAGCGTCAGTCTGAAATAGATATAGCCAGCTCGCAGGACTATAATGACCTTCAAGAAAAAGTCTGGCGAGATGTTGATCGTATGATGAAATTTTCTAGTAAAGAAAGCCAAATATTTGCAGAACAATTGCGCAGGAAACGAATGAAATCTTTGTGTACACAACTGGAATCTCTGTTGCCCGCTTCTCCTGCCAAAGTAATTACACCATTACGCAACTTCCATGATTGATACTGTCCTTCAACGTATTATATTGTATGTGCAAAAATGTTTGATAGTAAATTATTTTCTGTTTCTTGATGTTGATCCAGCTTGACAGATGCGGATTATTTGAGGAAACAATCAATTACATTAGAAAACTGGAGGAGAATATACATCAACTGAAGAGCAAGAAAGACAATCTGGTGGCAATTCAATCTGGAAAAATAGCAAACGAAAACATGGAGATTAAAGTTGCCGTGGAGTTTTATGGGAGGGAAGCAATTATTAATATCACTAGCCAAAGAGGGCCGAGACGTATGTGGAGGATTCTGGAGGAATTTGAAAAGCATGGTGTAGATGTAGAGACCTCTCAGCTTTTTACAGGAGAATTCTTCGTGCTTGTATCTTTCCATGGCAAGGTCAGAGACCACATTTCCCAAAATCCCTCTCTGATCCAGACTTCTCTAGAATGTAAACTTAAATTAACTTATTAAGTTGTTATAATATCCTGTTGATGGTTACATTCAGACCGTTGGAGATTGGTTTGCTGTGATAGATAAAAGCCATGAAATGACTGGTTCAAATTACGTTCATTTCACATCTGGTTTCTATGACGACATTCTTATAACGTATTTCTGAAAATCTTGATAAGTAATTTTTCAGCAAAACTCGTGGACATCAACCGTAATTTCTCTTTCTGAAAACCTGTCGAAAGTAACTATAGTTTCTCATGATCTATGAAATGTCTGCTTTTCTGCAAATTTGTTCACAACAACCATAATTTCTCATCAGCTATGAAGTGCCTGCTTGTTTTTTCCATGGACAGGGATACTTCTTTTAAAATAGGGAATTTGGCCATACTATTACGCTCCAAAATGATGATCTATAGTTTATTTTCATCATAATAGCTAGGAAAAAAGAAATAAAGGAAAAGAATATTTAAATATGATATGACTTGATTCAGGAAACGGAGCCAAAGGAAAAGAATATTTAAATATGATATGATTTGATTTAGGAAAATGGAGTCGAGGGAAAATTTATTTAAATACAGGGTATCTAAATAAATATTTTACACTAAACCACTCATCTTCACACATCATCAAAAACAAGAAAATCTTAAACGGAATATTTAATTCAATGAAAATCAATTCTTTGAATTACAATTACTTAAGTACTGTTCAATTTTCTTGAGAGTATTCTTGACATTGTTTAACATTGAATTTTCTTGAGAGTACTCTTGACATTATTTAACATTGAATTTTCTTAAGAGTATTTTTGACATGGTTTAAAATTGAATTTTCTTGAGATTATTTTTATTTAATATTTAATTTGTATATTGCTAATTATAATTAAAGTTAATTTTTTGGAAAGGTGACTAATGAGGTGAGGAGCCGGTGGGATGAGAAATTGTTACATCATTTGATAAATGAGTTAGAAATTGTGGTATTTTTCTTTTTGTGAAGTTAAATGAAGTAATGAATGAGTTGCACAAATAATTAATTATGATGGGAAGGCGACAAACAAGAAGTTATCCCCAGAGGGGGAAATTGACTTACTCATGTGATGGCAAAGGAAGTTATCACCTCGTTGTGGCTATTGAATTTACTGCGAAGGAATCTTTGCTTAATGAATGCATATAGAGGGAACTAGGTGGGGAACGATGTCCTGGTCATGTTGGTAACCACCAATAAAAATGAGGGTTTCCTCCTCTAAGCACGACAATTTTGGACGGTTTTTATCGAGTATGAATATGTTTATCTTTCGAGTTACAATGTTTCAAATAATTTAGCATCTTTGTAGGGTTCTTTGAGTGATGTTCACCGGTCGTTGGTTGTTATTCCTCTTTCCCTCTATGCACGTGTCTCCCTATTTTATTGAGCATGGATTTTCCCTTCCATTTCCTGGCAAGTTTTTCAGTTATGCTTTTAGCTCGTAGCCTCAGTCTTGATATGAACTTTATGCTCCTGCTTTTCTCTCCGTATGTGCAGATTTGTTTCCTTTCATGCATGGAGGTTGTCTTATTTTAAGGGGAGAGTTATCCTAGTGGTGTGTTGGCCAAGTTGAAGGTTGGTGTTGGGTGGGGAATTCATGGTTGATGGGTTACTCTGTTTCTTTTCTATATCCTAGTTTTCCTCTTCACTCCTTGGGTGAATCATTGTGTGGTATCACTAGCCCTCTACCTTGGTTGTTGTTTGAATTATACACTCTTTCCTCTTCCTTCCTTTAAGCGATGTTATATCCTTGCTTGTTTGCAGGCTTTCCATTTCTCAAGGGACTTTTAACATAGTGGTTAACTAGAAAAGTTGTTGCTTTCTGTTGGATGGAGAATTCGGGGTTGGTGGTGTTTTTTGATGCTTTTTATATTCTAGGTTGTTTGGCAGTTCTCTTATGGGTAGTGACCACTTGGGGCAACACCATTACTCCTCTTGAATCCAAGGTAGAGGTTGCTATTTTCTTGAATTTCTTCAACTCGTGGGTTTGTTCCACATGCCATGCCAATGGGCTCAGGTCAAGAGAGGGGCCACTTACTATCAAGAGAAGACCCACAGAGGTCACACATGCATACACCATAGGGTAGAATTATTTGCTTCATTATACTAGGAAGTTACACTAGCCAACGCTCAAGAATAACTCTCCTCATCTAACAACAAGACATCATCTTGTAGGATTACCCTTTTAAGCACATAGGTTTTGACTTAATGGGTTGATTGGATCTCAGATACAGGCACACTAGGGGATGGTTCAACCAATATATGCATATTGTAGACCTTTACCGAAAGATGAAGTTTTTACTGGGATGGACTATCTTGAATCGACACAAGAACCGAATGGATATCTTGCACTCTCTTGAGCACTTGCATAGGCATATGAGCGATCTGGACCAAAGAATGGAAAGGGTTGAACAACGCCTCGACATTCCTCTAGTGGTAGGAGGAATCATAGAGGACCCAAAAGCACCCATCCACATTGGAGTCTTGCATATAAATCCTTCAACTTATATATGTTAGGACATTGGTCATGGTCTTTTTGTTAATGTTTCCTGATATTTATGTACAAGGTCACTTAGGTCAATTTATTATTTTTACTCAGTTTAATTTTGTATATCGAAGAACTTAGTTGTCCCTCTTCTCTTTAAGAAAAGTATAGTCTTGGATATGGCTAGGTCTCCTCAATTAAAATCTTACTTAAAGGTATACATTCCATTATGTAAATTTTAGTTTATAAAGATAATACAATTAGCCTAAAAAAAAGTACAATTAATTTCAATTATACATTTTATTTTTTATTTATTTTAAATTTAGACCAATTTCTTTATTACTGACATTTTTCTTTTATTTAAATAATAAATATATTATTAAAAAATTAATTATAAAACTAATAATTTACTTTGTGTCCATGCATTGGAATAACCCATATCTACACTTAGATAAGGTTAGGTATAGGTTAGATGCCTCTTATTATTGTTCAGGCACATATTAGATGTGTTTTATTATTGATAAAGTCGACTAATTTCAACTAATTGCCAAAGGAGTTTTATTTCAACTTAAGGTGGATGAGGATCTCTTGGTTTTTTTAACTTTTTTAATTGACATCTGGATTGATTCTCAAGGGAATATGTTCAACATATTCTTATCAACGACTGTAGTGTGTTTTGTTAGGTTGCATTAACTTTTAATAAATTTATAAATTTAGATTTGTACCAACTGGCTTCTCACCCACCAATTTTCTACACATCTTAAATTTAATCAATTTACTCTATCTTATCTCTGGCATCTTTCATTTTTCAATATTATTTTTTTATGTTTAGGAGTGCATGCAGTTAAAGCCCTATTTTAATGTTTTATTATGTTTCTCACACGCGCACACACACACATATATATCAAAGCCATGGATTTCTTATTAACACTATTTTTATTTCAGCTATGCATTTTATATTTATCACTTCTAGGACTCTAATTCATGGAAAAGCAATATTAGGTTAG
Organism: Pinus tabuliformis; assembly: GCA_031772625.1. Taxonomy (NCBI): domain Eukaryota; kingdom Viridiplantae; phylum Streptophyta; class Pinopsida; order Pinales; family Pinaceae; genus Pinus; species Pinus tabuliformis. The sequence goes on from CM062810.1 coordinate 402,491,000, forward strand.
TTAAAGAAATGATGATCATTACTTTAACCATTAACATGTATCACCAAAAGCATAAATGGAAAAAATATTCAAATTATATATATATATATATATATATATATATATATATATATATATATATATATATATGTTTTATTTTAGTGCAAAAAGAGTTCAAGTTATTTTAGCACTTAATAAATAGGGGTTAACATGTATCTGGGCCACACATATTTTATGCATCAACTTCATGTTTATGTTGAGTAGAGAAGTAATTGCACATCTTTTTTATTTTGAACAATACACTGATAAAATACTTTTTAATTTTCATTTTCTTTACATATATACATAATCGATATTAAAATATTTTATTTGATGTAATTCTTGAAATATTTTATTTATCACTTTCCACATTAAAATGTTTTTTTAATTTTCCATATTTTCTATGGCATAGAATATCTCTTTCCCATAAATCCATGGGATAGAATCTCTATATATATGATGTTGAATTTTAAATAATATTGAATGTTTTTCTTCTTAATAATATATTTTAATGTGTACATATTAATAATTCAATCAACTACACATCCCCTCATACTTAAAAGTGAAAATATAAGATTTTATTTATTTTATTTTTATCCATATAATATTGATATAAATTTATATTATTTAATATAAACATTGAAATATTGTATTTATGAATAAGAATAAAATATTTTTTAATTAATATATATTTTTAAAATGTCTAAAGTCAATAACTAATTATAGATATAGTTGATATAAATTTATATTATTAATGTGAATATTAAAATATTTTATTTATTAAGATATATATATTTTTAAATAAAAAAAATTATACATCATTTTGATATTAAACTGTAATATCAATATTATTATTATATTCTATGTGTTTAATAAAAAATTATATCTCCTTCTTATTAAAAATAGAAAATGATTATAAACTAAATTAAAATGATTTTATATTTAATTACTTTATATTTTGTATAAATTTGATGTAAAATTACTTTGAATAACTTTATAGTTTTATATAATTTGATATAAAATTGAAATAGAAATTGAAAAGATTTATTTTGTTATTACTGTATAGTTGTTAAATTTTATATAAAACTATAAAGTAATTCAAAAGTTTGTTTTGTTATTGCTTTATAGTTGTTATATTTGTTAATATAACTATTGTTTTATTATTTTATTTTATTTTAATGTTTTTTTAAGGTGTACAATTGCTTGCTTCGTAACTTTTGTGATTTTAAATTAAATTTGTTAATAACTATTGTTTCATTATTTTAATGTTTTTTAAGGCGTATAATTGCTTGCTTCGTAACTTTTTTGAGGTTACAGTTATTTTATTTATTTATTTTTTTTAATGTATTACTAGCTTAGTGTGTTTGTTTTGTCATTTTATTTTAATTTTTAATTTTTTTTAGGTATACAATTGCTTGCTTCGTAACTTTTTTGACGTGACAATTATTTTTTATATTTTTTAATGTATTATTAGTCTAGAGTGTTTATCTATAGTTTTTAATTATTTTAATTTTTATTTATTTATTTTTATATTAACATTTTAGTTTATGATCAATTTTTTATTTTTGTTTTAATGGTTATAATAACATGGTTGTGATGGTTATGTTTTGTTTTGTTTTTTATTTAATAATTTTAGGTTTGTTTCTATTATAGGTTTTTTTAATTGTTAATTTTTTTTAAATGTTAAGTTTAATATAATTTATGTTATATTTTTTTATGCGTAATTTTAAATGGGACATTTTAAGTATTTATTTGGGAGCTAATTTAAATGAATTTGTCACAATTTTGCATTTATTATAACATATTTTGTGAGATTATTGCACGAGTATGGAAACAAGTTATAAGAAGGCATCATTTATGTTGTAGCTCTTTCTTAACCATTTTAATTAGTGTGTTTTTTTAGAGAATCACTAACTTCTATTATAGGTAGTTTTAGATATAAAGAGAGTGGAAATAATGAAGAGTGAGGTTGATACAGGAGGGATTTGATTCTATAGGATTAAGCATTATGGCCACAACAACTAGCCATCATTTCAGATTTATGATTGGAGCTGACAACATTTATAACTCGATTCATATAGAGAGAAATAACTTAGCTAGGATAAGGATAAAGAGGTGGTTTTCATTAAAGTTGTCTAATATTAACATAAATCAGTCTACGACTTGTCAAATACGTGCTTTCATTGTCAAATCCATTACCATTAGAATAGGCATTCCCTCCATTAACTAAGGTTGAATCCTCTGATACAGTCACCCTCGTCACCCCAACTTTATGGACCCAAAAGGTGTCGAACTTTGGTGAAGGTGGTGAATGAGCTCAAGTGGTAAGGAAAGGAAAAGGCGTGATGGTCCTCACAACTTGAACTAAGGCTAAAACTAGTTTTAGGTGAACAACATCCAAGTTAGGCATTTCAATTATGTGCGATGTGCACATGGAACATATTGGGATACTACATCTCATGGGGGCAATAGATGAAGGGCTTAGTATCCCGCTTAGAGGTTTGATAAGTAGGACATCATGGATTCCAAAGAAGAATAAAAAATACCAAAGACAAATACCATGGACCATTGGGTTCCACTAGTGCTAGAGAAGAGAAACATAGTGTCTCGTGACTCCTACCAAGTTCTCAATGGTGAGGATGAGGAGAAAATGAAAGTTACATATGGGAATGTAAGGAGTCATATAGGTCCACTTAGAAAAGCCATAGTGAGAAAAACTCGTACATTGATTTTACATTTAATGGTCCTTGTCTATAGGAAATGAAGGCTACTAGTATTACCTTGAGATTGAATTTCAATCACATATGGCCTAGTGCTATATATTTTCATACCTCGCATGAAGAAATTCAAGGTGGGCCGTCCACTCTTACCTCGCTCATGTTTAGAGCATGCGTAATCGATCAAGGTACTGAACCATTTAACTAAGTGATATACTTTTGCTTAAACTAGATGGAAATATTATTGTCCTTGTAAATGTGTACTAACCAAATGTGGTGAAAGAATGTGCCTAGCTTTGAGACTCATTAGCTGACCACTTATTGGAGGTCAATTAGATTCTCCATGGGGACTTTAGTAATATGAAATTCCATATTGACAAAATTTGGACTCACCTAATTCACATGCTATCATGAGATAATTATTCCTAAATGTCATTAATGTCAATCTCAAGCTATATGGCCTTAATACATATCAATATAGGGACTCGAGGCCCATCTCCCACTCCAACGAAGGCAACTAATGGTGGATATTCATTGGCTTCCACTATTGCATTGACTGTATTCTATGTACTTAGTTGACCATTGTTAGTGTCAACATTTTATCTGCAATTATCAAGAGAACATGAAACTTCCACCACTTTGTTCCATGATACAGATTTATCCTTCAATAACTAGGGAAAAGGATGTTGACCAAACCAGTTTAAGATGTGGGATTATCTCCCTATAGCGTCTCAATGCTTCTTCAAATTGATTGCATGATCTATCATCTGGATAGAAACTAAACATGTGTTGAAACATCCGTAAAACCAAAATAAGGGATCAATTTTTCCTTGTCAAATGCAAATAAGGTCCTCCCAAGGATCGAAATCATTTTTTCATAACTATTTGGAGTGTCTTCAATGTGGTGCAAGCAACGATTAAAATTATTTTCACCTATCCACTCATTTCTCTTAGTGAAGTCAATCCCTACAACCGAGAAGATTCAAGCCTAGCTTGCGCGAGATCATGCAATCACTCAAGGTGGATTATATGTTGGTTGTATTTAAATACTTTGCACCTATCCACTCATTGATCTTAGTGAAGTCAATCCCCACAGCCGAGAAGATTCAAGTCTATCTTGCGCGAGATCATGCAATCACTCAATGTGGATTATATGTTGGTTTTATTTGGAGGTATTATTGGTTATTATTTTGATGATATTCAGAAATTTTTATGGATGGTTTGCATTAAAGGTGGATTGTTTCTTGTTATCCAGAAATATGACAAAGGGACAACTCCTACAATGTTAACCCATTTTATGTATAAAATATGTTATTGTAGATTTGGGGAGCCTGGCATTGACTATGGAAGACCTACTATGGGGGATCGAGCCCAAAGAATTAAAATAGGAAGTAAGAATGTGAAACTTGAACATATGATTAGATCGTGAGAATCTACAGAGATAAGCCACCAAATTTCTACCATATTTTGGTCGACTGACAAGCAAACTATCTTGAGGTCCATTTGTTAGTCCATGCACTGTCAGTCTCATAGTTGGCCCACAAGAATTACAGGGTATCTCTATCCTTGGACTTCCATTCATCATGGTTATGGGTCATCCACAAACCACACAATTATGGGTCAACCACACAAAACCCTTGCCATCAAAGTCTATTTTCTAGGTTGCACGCTGTCAACATCATAGGTGGCCACAAGAATTACATGGTACCTCTACCCTCAGATATTCGTTCATCACGGTTATGGGTCAACCACACAAAACCATTTCCATTAAAGTCCATTTTCTATTCTGCACAATGTCGCTATCACAATTTGCTCACAAGCATTATAGGGTATCTATATCCTCGAATCTTCATTCATCATGGTTATGGATCATCCACAAACCCACAGTTATGGGTCAACCATGCAAAACCCTTGTTTTCAATAACACATAGTTTTGGGTCATCTGTAAACCCATGGTTATGGATCGACCACACAAAACCCTTCTCTTCAGTGGCTCATGTTCAATAAAAGCTTCTCAGGATGGAACTCTATGCAATGGGGACCATTGCTTTCTAAGGAGGGAGGCATGATCCGAATGGAAAATCGCATCCATCCATGGTGGTTACCCATGGTTTTTACCCATGGTATTTACCCATTGTATCTGCCCATGGTAATTACCAATGGTACTGAAACTCAAAACTCTATAAATTTGGGTATCACTTTGTAAAAAGACATATTCGTCCACAAAATGGAGTTGTAATAATTTTTATTATTTAATGAAGAGTATCCCACTCCTTAGCCCCAACGGGAGCCAAATGGTAAATGGGAATTGCATCAGCAACTCCTTCCTCGCCATTCTAGTAGAAAAATAACCAATGACCAACACCACTTTGTTATAGCTTCCATAACTTGTTATGTCTACTTTAGAATAGAGCTTCCATAATTTTAATTTAATTATCAATGTGGATGGTAGGGATTTAAGCTCCATGGAATATCCTAGAATATTGTTAACAATAGTCACAAATCAAAGATTGAAATTTATCAAAAATGTAGTTATGCCCTTTAAACATTTTTAATGAAATTGATTAATTCAAAAAATATCATATGGACATGAGCTTTGTGTTTTCTTGGCATGTGGTATAAGTAATCTATGTTATTGACCCATATTAAATATGTAACAAATTTTATTTACATGTTATGTATCAAGGATAGTATATGATATTTACTTTTTTTATAAATATTATTTAGGTTAAAATTATTATTTTATCTTAAAATATGATTAAAAGGTGTTTTTGATTGGAGAGGAGCTTGCTTTTTATTGAACTTAAGGAGATAGTTCAATAACTTAAGACCTAGAGGCATCTCATAGGAGTGAACATCTATCCAATTTTAAACCACTAACTGGTTATTTCAGATGGAACGCCATTTTCGTTAAGTAATAATGATGTGTCATCCATCATTCATGGATAGAAACAAGTGATGGTTATTTTCACTATCGATTGACAATGGAGTTATAATAAGTTTGGCAATGTTTGAAAAAAAAGGTTGAGTTTTATATTAGAAAATGAACAAGTGATGGTTATTTTCACTATCCATTGACAATGGAGTTATGATAGGTTTGGCCATGTTTGAAAAAAAGGTTGTGCATTTTATATTAGAAAATGTACATGTATCCCCATTGGAGGAAACCTTGGTGACGAAAACAAGGGACAATCACTTTCTTGTTAATATGATGTATATACCAAGTCTCTTCTAGAAAAATCACATAGCAATTTGAAGGTCACACATTTCGTACCACTTATCGAGGTTCATCATTAGGACAAAGACGAATCATAGTAAGTGGTTTGAAATGCATGACCTTGAAATTTTTATGTGATTTTTCCAGAACAAACTTGGTATATTGTCATGAATCATAGAAGCTTGAATTCAGAAATATGATGGATATTGAAACCTTGTTTTTGGTCCTAGAGTAAGACGTTAAACTATTTTTTATTAGCTTAGAGCTCATTTACTTCGACATAAGAAAAATAATTTAACTGCCCAAGACCCTAAGGCATTTAGCAGGGGTGAAACCTTTCACCTAATGGACCACCAATGAGTCATTTAAGGTGGTGTACCTTCTCTTGGATAAATATGATGAACCAACCAACATATCTAGTCATCACTATCCCCACCACTAGTTGACCACTAAGTTATGATACATTTTGCCACTTTCTTAAACAAAACCATGATTTTTATAATCAAACACCAACATTACGATATGATAAGTGGTTATCCAAAACAATAACCACCTATCAACAACTCAATCCATATCCCAACTCAAGGTATTAATAGCTAACTTTTCCTTCTAATAAGTGACTTCCATATAACAATTATGTTCCATAATGTTCATCCCTAGCCTTAAAAATTTACAATGAGTATTAATAGAGGGAAATTTCCACTTTGAATTATACAATCATCCAATAAAATCTAAAAGTTCCTTAAAACATCCTTTACTCTAGATACCATTTTATGGGAAATATCTACAACATTTCACCAATGGTCAACATTTATAACAAATTTTCAAGAAAAGAAACATAGAGATATATTGTTATTTTTTTTACTGAAAAGAGTGGATGTTATATTAGTAAAATATGTATCGAGATGAGACAATAAGTACAAAATTTGGGATTTACAGCAATTAGGAGCCTTGCCAAAATTTTTGGCTCAAAATTACCACTATTCCTTACTAATGTAGGTGGATACATATATTCAAAATTGAGATAAACTGAGTAATATTTGTAGTATATACTTAAAATTAAGATAATAAAACACTTCACTTAATGTAACTTAGGATGGAAGGGAACCACTAAACTTTGCATCAATCTTGCACTTCACTTAAGGTCGAAGAGTCCAAGTCAAGTAGGAATTGAAATCTCTATAGAGACATTGCTATAGAGAGCATAATGCCTCTTATTTTCCCAATCACATGTTTTGTACATCTTCAATTATGAAGTAGAGAAAATCAATTTTATTTTTCATTTTTTGTATGGAGGGGTTGTGTTAAATACACATCTTAAACATTAATTCCACCTATGATTCTAGTCTTGTGACATGTAACTAGAGCCAACCAAGCTATGAGATGTGAAAATTGGGATCCACCTCCAAAAGGGATAGGGAAAACACATGAGAAGAAATGGGAATAAAAAGATCATAATGAGGAGTTCACCAGGGATGAATTGTTGGACATTAGATAAACCAACTCTCCCTGTGTGTTTCATGACATCGACTAACCGCCTCTCGTGGATCCTTATCTTTGGTGTTGCAATCGTTTACTAACACATGTAGGTTTTGTTCTAATGACAATCGTGATTCCCAACAAGTGGTATCAGAGCATAGGTCATGACTTCGATACACACCCAACTCGCACTGGGGGGGATATTGTTGGAAATTGGAAAACCAACACTCCCCATGTGTTTCGTGACATGGACTAACCGCCTCTCGTGGATCCTTATCTCTGGCGATACGATCGTTGACTAACCCCTATAGATTTTGGTCTAACGACATCATGATTCCCAACAGGATTGAGAGCTTGAAGATTAGGATAAGAAGGGGAAAAATAGAGTGATGACCAATATTAACGAGATTTCCCATCAAAATTAAGACCCTCAAACAATAATAATTTGGCATATTTACAGACCAATAATCTATTGTAGGGAGGATCCGCAAAGGAACTAACTAAGAGCATGGGGAGGTACCAAGTTATTGTTGTAGGAAAGTGATTCAAATTGTAATTGTGATGGAGTGTTAATTTCATGAACCACAAAGGGTGGCCACATGGGAGCCCATGATGTTTCCTGAAGGAACACAACACATTAATGGATTAGGCTTGTGGATTGAGTGTCATTCACAATGAGAATGCCCTCTACTAGTAGTAGTGCACAATTGGCATGGTAGTCTACTAATTGATTGTTGACTCAAAGGATGTGTAAGAATTGAACTCAAGGAAAGGAACAAAGAACAACTATTATTCAGTGGAAGATTGAGCTTAAATTGACATAAGAAGAGGAAAACCCAACTTAGAAGTGTCTAATTGTGTTTACGGGGTCCCATACCATAGAAATACTATGGATAGAAAATAAAGAGGAAAGGATTAACCCTTGAAACAAACACATGCTTTGGTCAAGTTGTTTGAAGTTGCTTCCAAACCTCACTGAAAAAAAAAAAAAAAAAAAAAAAAACGTCATCCTAGATTAAAAAAAATACCCCTCTGGCTAATGCCACCCTAACACATATAGACCTACATTCTTAAACCCATTATTTTTTATGAATAAAATTCTTTTAAGATCCAAGATTAGTTCATAGTAAACTCCTAAAGGGAATTGTCTGCAAAATCAACTCTATAGTTTCATGTTTCCTATGGGAAGGCACAAAAAAATATTGTAAATTCCATCTTGTCAGCCTAGAGATGCTTAATCAACATGTTGATCATGGTGGTTGGCATCTTAAAGACACTGCCTCTTTCAATTTGGCACTGCTTTTAAAAAAAAAATGGAGAGTTGTTTGCAGTGATGGCCTTTGGCATCAAATCATGATAACTAAATATATCTAGAACAGGGATCTCATAAGCTATCTTCATGTAGGCACACATGACCCCCATATCATCTCCCTATCATGGCGTAGTCTCCTTTTGACTAAGCAATGATTTTTTGGTAATATTAGATAGGATTTTGGCTTGGGATCTATCCCAGAAATTACCCTGGACTCACTCTCTCGCATGGTAGGTTCACATATATTATCTCTCACCTTCATTACATTTCTACACAATCAGGGTATTTTTGTGATTAAAGACATTACCAATGCTTCTCTTTCCTCTCCTTCATTCACACATTGGAAAAATGAAAATGAGCTTGAGATGATAGAACACCTGGTTCTGAACTAGAAGGAATATATTTCCATCCTTAAACTTTCTAGGATTGTCCTCTCTCCTAAGGAAGACAAATTAATCTAGTTTGGAGGCACACAGTAAGGAAAGGTAATTGTTCATGAGGCACATTGGTTAATCACCCAACCCTCTAGATCGATATTTTTTTTTCTCTTCGCTTGCTTGGTCCTAGAAATAGAATTTTCCACTTAAACTCAAGTGTTTTTCCTCGTTGGTGGTACACAAAGGAATTCTAACTTGGGAAATCCTATGTAAGAGGGGCTACCAGGGTCAGGGCAGATGCAGTCTTTGCCAATCCCACAAAAAATACATAAATTACCTTTTTATCCACTACCCCTTTGCCTCATCGATCTGGACTTGGGTGCTTAACTTGCTAAACTCTCCAGCTGATTGGGATCACTCAAACATTGTTTCTTGCCTTGGTAGGTGGGACGTGGATCATAAAAGTCATCGGATATTGGTTTCTTTATTATTGGAGGTATTTGGCAGACCAAGAATGCTCTTATCTTCGAACAAGTGAAGCTTGACATCTGGAGGACCAACAATTAAATTTTATTTTCTTACCTAGAGCATTTCTCCTTTTTGTCAACAAATCCTAAAAGTTGACCTCAAAATTTATGGGTTGCTTTCCTGGTCAGCGTTTTTTTTTATGGCGCATCATCTTTTTCTTTCTTCGGATGTGGCATGGCCATACTTTTAGGGCCAGTGCACTCCTTAACACTCGTGTTGAGTTACTTACATTATGGGGGTGTTTTGCACTGCGCTATCTAGCTCGGTCTTAGAGAATTCACCATTTTTTGAGACTCTAAATTAGTGATTGAATGGACAAATGATAGAGGCTCTTTAGACTCTGCAGTTCTCGACACTTGGAAACTTAGAACAAGGACCCTCAGTAAAGTGTTCCAAAAATATATATATATATATATAGGAACCAAAACTGTGAAGCTGATAGGCTCTCAAAGGATGGATGTAGTTCAGAGCCGGACAAGATAATATTCGTCTTTTGATAACAGTGTATTGCAGGGAACTCACCACATATCGATCTAAAGATCTATCTATTTTTTTTAATGCAAAGCTCAGTGTCTCCTCCGTTTTTTGTCCACGACCTTTATTTTTTTGAGAAGATGTTTGTTGCACATTTATTTTTTTCATGCCCAAATGATACAGCTCATAGTTAAACTCTGTTGGGAATAAGTATTTCATATTTTTCTCTCTAGGTTAATAACGAAAAGATCAATTTTCTGAACCATGTACTTTCTTTCCAAAATTATTGAAAGCGTTTTTCCTGACTTGAAAAAATAAAAACGGACGTATGAGGTGCTGATAAATGAGTAAGCATTGAAGCTATTTTGCAGTCAAAGGCGTTTCTTAGGAAAACATAAGAATCCGTGAATCTCACACACGCCTTCACTCATGTCATACCATACATCATATACCCGGGGGCGGGCCTACTCTCTAAGATTTTGTCCTCATTACACATATAATTTATAAATTTGTAACTTATTTTAAGTGATTTTGTCATGTTTTATTTTCTCCTGAGAGCTAAAAGTTATATAATTATATTTTATTCTTAATGCTAAAGATATATTTTTATATTTTATTTCAGACACATTATATCAAGTGAACTTTTTACATGCAATTATTTAATTTTATTGATTTTATATAATATTTATTTTGGCACATTTTACTAAGTCAACTTTTCTATATATGATTTGGTTAACCTTTTATATATAATCATCTACTTTACTAAAAAAACGTCATGTATTTGGAAAGGCATCATTATATTTCAAGTTTGGGCACATTTTTACAAGGTGGCCTTTTTATAGCCTCTAGTTCTATTGAAAGGAGGTCATGGCTCCACTAATGTAGCATTTGAGTTTGTGCGGGATCTTTCAAATGTACTTGATGGAAGGCTAAACTAGGAACTCACTGTTATGGTGTAAAGAATATTAAAAGAAAGATATGTTAGAATATAATATAGTTTATATAGATTTAACATGACTTACGTGTGAGAATCATGTGGATTTAGTTTGAAGATTAAGTTTTTATTACGTTAATGTTGGATGACACGCAGGATATAAAAAAGAGCTAGGCTAAAATATAATATATATTAATATGTACATAATATAATTTATCTATATAATATATAATAATATGTACATAATATAATTTATCTATGTGAATTAAGTAAATTTGGATTAAGGTCTTTTTTATGAGTTAAAGATTAATGTATAAATTAATGTAAAGCTTGTGCGTGGGTATCATTATTAAAGGTATTTAATATAGTTGAGTTTTTATTGAGAAGGTATTAAAGTATTTATATGGGTAATATAGGTAGAAGATTTAAAAATTAAAAATAATAATAATAATAATATTAATATTGTGTTACATATTTTTAGTTAGTAAAGAAATTTATTCATAAAAATCTTGTTTTGATCTTTGAAATGATAAGTGAAATTAGTTGTAACTATATAAAAATATGAAAACAATATGGCATCAATCTATTTTATTTGTCAATTTAACGTTATGTGAACTTTTTTATATAATGGATAGTCAATTAATGTAAAGAAACTTATACAAAAAGTTGCAAAATAAAAATAACATAATATAGGGGAACAACTTAAAATAATATTACACAAATGAGCATATACAAAAAAATTTATACATAACAAAAACACTTAGCACAATTTTCCAATCACTTTATTGAATTAATATCCCATGCTCTGTCTCTATCAAGGTCCTTAATGATACATAATACAAGGTCTGGATGCCTTTTTTTAAACCCAAACCACCATGATTTACCAGGAAAGCCATCTTTGAATGGGTTTGGTCTCCCTTGACAAATTTGAGCAACTGTGGATATGAGTTGTATCAACTCTAGCCCATGTCCCAATTGGGCCATCTCTTTACACCCCTTAACGACCTCGGGCTCCTCCTCTTCAGTGATAACTATAAGAGGCCCTCTACATTTTGTGTGAGTCAATCCATTTATCTAATAATTTATTGATGAGGGAGGAATACCATGTCTTTTTGCAGATGTCCGAACTAAATATCCATTAAATTCTATGTCATCAATTGCAACTAACATTTCTTTTTTTTTCCAACCTCTTATAGTGTTGATCTTTTTAGTTTAACTTGCCCCTTAGACTATTGTTGACAGTGGCTCTGTGGGTGATGGTGTGACAACACCAGCTTCAGTCGCATGGTCATCCTCAACAACGTTGCTTGGGGCATTGTTGATGTTGTTGCTCCGAGAGACAACCTTGGATTGCTTACAAGACCAATGCCTGGATACATCTAAATCGGTGTGTCTAAAATGATTCTCAAGCAGTAGGAGACATCACCCATGTTCTATACACATATATAAGATGCATGAGTTGGTTCTTTCATCCAAAGATACAGGTCATGTATTTTAGTATTTCTACACATACATAGTTCCCAGAAATATAACAGAAAATAGTGAAGGTCCAGCACTTCAAAGTTTTACAGTTTAATCGGCTTTGTGGAATAAATGAGAGAATACAAAGAGAAGGGATAACTCAAAATGTAGAGCTCAAAGCACCAAGAATTCCATATTAAAAACATAGAGCCTAGAACCATGAGATTTTCTACAATTATCTGATGTACATGTAGATATAATAGACATAAAAGAAACTTGATGCTATGATTCATGTAGCGCAGTGTAAAGATATAATTTCAACCCATCAAACATGCATGTGCATTAACAACTCAATGCAAATGTATGAAATATTCTGGCATCTATTGTTACCTGAATTCAGAGAAGCAAATTGAAAAAATGGATGAAAACAGGAAATAACACACTGTAATACTTAAAAGAGGGAATCACCACTACTCTTATGATATTCTGGAAGATCTATGTAACTAAGTGATATAGTCTCACAAAAATATCAACCTTTCTTTGCAAATTTTAGATCCTTTATTCATTTTTGCTATCCCTTATTTATAAGAAGAGGGGGTGCATTATCAATCATGATATAGTACAAAATATCCCTGGGTCGACTCTCATCTGTCGGATCATCTTGCTGTCTTGGCCAGGGAAGGATCTTTGTCCAAAAAACATCACAAAAATAATAATTACCTCGTAAAGGAAAGCACATCACAAGATCACAAAACATATGAAACATTAATGAAATATCTTTGTGCCCATCCCTGTTATTACTTCGGCTTCAGGATACATCTAGTTCATGGTATGGTCTCTTGCACTACTCAGCTAACTCTTGTCATTTTTGCCTTTAGTGACTTCGGCACCGACCTTGGAAGCAGGTCACAAAGAGCCATTTCTGAGTCCACCCACACTTGGTTTTGAATGCTCCCTCTTCTTGATTTACTGCTACAGCTGCTTTCGGCGCTGACCCTGTCATTTCTGCCTTTATTTCATTTGGCGCCGACTTCCAGATCCATGTCACAGTGGGATTTTTCTAGATCAGCCCATCCCGTGCCTTGAATGCACCACCTTCTCTTCTTAAAACCATAGTTGTCGACCCATCACCCCCTTTAAATCTCTGTTAAATACTATCAGTGCCCTGAGAAAGCCTGGTGTCGTGTTTCATGGTGTACCCGGGAGTCCTTCGAACATGGGCCTTTAACATAGGAATAACATGAAACAAGTGTGTTGTGACTTCCCTTTAAGCCCCCCTTTGATGTAGCACCCTTATCTCTATTTTCTTCATATAACCACGGGCTAAGACCAGGGGCTTAACCTTTCAGGCGCTAAGGCCTTTAAACCTGTGTCTAGGGGCCTTTTTCTTTTATAATGTGAAATGCCCTTTGATTTCCTCTTACACCGCATCGGCTGAAGTCCGGACACGAAATCTTTATCAAATAGAGCCTATGAAATATCGCATCTAGGGGCTTCTTCCTTATCGCAATTGCAGTCGGGAAGGATCATCAGTGGAGGAAAGAATTTTCATTTCGTGCAATTGCTGATATGCGGGATGACATCATCATTGCCACGTGTCACCCTATGAGTGGTGACATGTGTCACCTAGAAATGGTCCCATAGGACCCCTAAAAAAACTAAAACTGAGTGACATGTGTTCCCTCCCACGTCAGCATCTGTACTGCCACGTTATTGATGACGTCAAATGCCATGTCAGCTCTAAGGACCAATCGTATGTCCCCACATGGCCCCCTGGAGGAGAGTGGAAAAGGCTTGCCCGACCCTATTTTCGAGTGCATTCCCTTTGTTAATGAATTTCAGCCCTCCCCAAAACTTTTACACTGTATTGCAAAATCGGCCCCCGCACAGTCTTGGAATGAAAACCTCACTGATCCCATGATATTGCGAGATGCAGGATTTACCATCCCGCCGTATCGCCACATGGAGGAGAGAGAAGGGGGCGGCCCAACCTTTGTTTTTCCATGCTTTTCTTTGTTAGAATTTTTCGGCCCTCCCCGACGATTTCACACTATATTGCAAGATCGACCCCCCATAACGTTTTGGAGTTTGCTGTGACTGCGGGGCTACGAGGTCACCGAGATGTGGGATGCGGGGCCCATTGGGACTACGAGACTGCGAGACCTGCAGGATTGCGAGATGTGATATTGACGTTCAACACTTTGAACCATCGATAACCTTAAGTATGTGCCCTGGGACCTCGCCAATATGCGGGATGCGGGACTATGGGTAGTGTGAAGCTGCGGGGTTGTGGGGTGCAGGACTGCGGGTAGTGTGCCACGTGGCCCCCCCGAAGGAGAGAGAAAGGGGGTCCACCTACCCTTGGTTTTTCAATGATTTTTAGTGTAAATCGGCCTCTGCCCTTCCCCGACGCTTTAACACTATCGGTGTGCTTCCCCCTGCAATTCCTTAAGGATATAGCCCATAAGGAACTGCGAGAGTCATGCGGGAATGCGGGATAGAGACTTGCAGGACGGCAGTATGTGGGAGTGTAGGGCCCTCGAATGTGATTTGCCTTAGTCCCTTTAATGTTTTTTCTTGGTTTTCTAGGCTTTCCAAAGGCAATCTTTAACAGGCTCTAACTTCTAATACAGGAGTCCTTTTTTGGACTTCTATATACCGTTGGAAAGCTCGTTCCGAGCACTATGCAATGGAGAGGTTCTAACCAATCTCTGATATTTTCTCTAGCTCAGGAGACAGCTTCAATTTCATTTTTATTGTGCATCCCGGAGAAAGGATCATTTGCAAAGCAGTGAGTGACAACATTGGCTCCACCTAGGGATAGTTCCATGCTAGTAAGGTGTTGAGAATCTGCACATTGCGACTTACTCCTTTGGACATGGAGTCACTTCTAATCAAAAGATATCTTTCATGAAAGTAGGAATTTTTACATAAAATTAAAATTCAAATAAAAATTGTAATACACACATCGGATATTTACAATGAGTGTAAGACAAGTACTTCTAATTTTGAAAATAAAATTTGAGTAATTGACCATTTACTGGCAATTCCAACAATTCACCATCCAAGTTTTCAAGTAGATGTGTGTTGTTCCATCTCTCTTATGCAATCCTAAAGGGGACAAACCATAGTGGATCAAATTTTCCATGATTTCATTTCTCCTCTCGTCGGACATCCCACTTGAGAGCTAAATCTCCTAGCTAAAGAGGTTTGTCCTTGGCTTTCTTGTCAAACAAAGATTTCATATTTTGCTGGCAATTGGACAGTTTGGCCTCCACCTGTTCTTTGTTTTCTTGAAGCTCAACCAGCTGATTAATCCTTCTTGTCAAGGTGCTTGGCTCTTCCTCGGCTTCTTGTACTGACCTTACTACTAACATTGCTAGTTGGATCGAGAAGACAACAGCCTTGCCTTACACTAGCTCAAAAGGTGATTTCCCAGTGGATCATTTAGGCATTACTCAGTTGGCCCATAGAGAAAACTTTAGTTGGGAGTCTCAGTTCCCTTGATTTTCAGTGATGGTCTTCTTCAGCACCCTCACCACAGCTTTGTTTGAGGACTCAACCAAGCCATTGCCTTGAGGGTAGCATGTAGTGGAGTGCCTAATGGTGATATTATATTTATGGCAAAAACTGGTGAACTTGGCATATTTGAAGACCTGAGCATTATCAATGATGATTTTGAAAGGACAACCAAAGCGGGATAGTATGTTCTCCTCCATGAATTTTATCACCACTGAGTTTGTATAATTTCTAGCTGGGATGACCTCTACCCACTTGGTGAAATAATCGTGGCTATTAATATCCATTTGTGTTGGCCATTGGATGGTGGGTTGATCTCCCCGTTGAAGTCCAATCCCCACTATCTAAAAGACTCCTCTACATGCACAAGAATTAGGAGGAGAGGAGCAAACTTCTATCTTTCAATAAACACATGTAATTTTTGGCACATCCTGACTCTGGAATGAACATCCCCAAACAACGTAGGTTAGTAGAATACGACCTTGAGGATTTTGTGTGCAGTGGCCTTCCATCTGTAATTCCCTCCACAGACTCCTTCATGAAGCTCCCCAATCACTTTATGGGTTTCTCCTTCCACCAAACATAGCAACAATACCCCCACAGGCTCCTTCAAGTAGAGTAGGCCATTGGATATGATATATTTTTGCACTTTCTATCTCAGGCTTTGGTATTTGGATGTGTCCAGCCCGAACGAGCACCTTAAGAATAAGAGGTAATGAGCGATGTTCTTATACGAAGGCGATCCCTCGTATTTGGCATAGATTTTCTGCTCAAATGCTTCAATACTACTATGTTGATCCTCTAGTATGCCTTCCTCCGTGATCAGGTTTATCTCTAGCGCTTGGCAGTTGGATTCAAATAAAACATTTTCCAACCCCTAGCCTTTAATGAGCTTGGTAGGCTTTATTTCTAACTCATTTTCTTTTATTTTCGCTATCCACCTGCCCCTCTTTCCTTCCTTGTCTCCTTGAACCAGGATTTCCTTGACTACTGCCATTGGGAATTCGTTCACCTACATGAAGGGTGCTCAATTTGTCATATCCCGGGGAAATATCTTTGAATAAGTTTCCCAGAAACGGTGCCAAAAGATGTTGTTACTCCCAGAGACAACCTTGGATTGCTTACAAGACCAATACCTAGGTACATCTAAATCAGTGTGTCTCAAATGATTCTCAAGCAGGAGGAGACATCACCCATATTCTATACACATATAAGAGGCATGAGTTGGTTCTTTCATCCAAAGATACAAGTAAGGTATTTCAGTATTTCTACACATACACAGTTCCCAGAAATATAACAGAAAATAGTGGAGACCGAGCACTTCAAAGGCTTACAGTTTAATCAGCTTTGTGGTGTAAATGAGAGAATACAAAGATAAGGGATAACTAAAAATGTATAGCTCAAAGCACCAAGAATTCTAGATTAAAAACATAGAGCTTGAAACCATGAGATTTGCTACAATTATCTGAGTTACAGGTAGATATAATGGACATAAAAGAAACTGGATGCTATTATTCATGTAGTGCAGTTTAAAGATATAATTTCAACCCATCAAACAGGCATGTGCATTAACAGCTCAATGCAAATGAATCTGTAGGCAGGTATGAAACATTCTGGCATATATTGTTACATAAATTCAAAGAATAACATTGACAAAATGGATGAAAACAGGAAATGACACACTGTAATACTTAAAAGGGGGAATCACGACTACTCCTTTGATAGTCTACAAGATCTTTGTAACTAAGTGACACAGTCTCACAAAATTTGCAGCCTTTCTTTGCAAATTTCAGAACCTTTATTTAGTGTTTCTACCCCTATTTATAAGAACAGGGGTGCATTATCAATCATGATACAATACAAAATATCCCTGGGATGAGTCTTAGATGTCATATCAACTTGCTGTCTCAGCTAGGGAAGGCTCTGTGTCCAAAAAACATCACAAAAATAGTAATTGCCTCATAAAGGAAAGCACATCACAATATCACAAAACAAATGAAACATTAATGAAATATCTCTGCGCCCATCCCTATAATTACTTTGGCTTCACGCTGCATCTAGTTCATGGTATGGTCTCCTGTGCTGCTCAACTAAATCTTGTCATTTATGCCTTTAGTGCCTTCGACGCCGACCTTGGAAGCGGGTCACAAAGAGCCATTTCTGAGTCTGCCCACACTTGATTTTGAATTATCCCTCTTCTTGATTTACTGCTACAACTGCTTTTGGCGCTGACCCTGTCATTTCTACCTTTATTTCATTCGGCACCGACTTCCGGATCTGTGTCACAGTGGGCTTTTTCTGGATCAACCCATCCTGTGCCTTGAATGCACCACCTGCTCTTCTTAAAACCATAGTTGTTGACCCATCACCCCCTTTAAATCTCTGTTAAATACTATCAATGCCCTGAGAAATCCTGGTGTCGTGTTTCATGGTGTACCTGGGAGTCCTTCAAACGTGGGCCTTTAACACAAGAATAACACGAAACAAGTGTGATGTGACTTCCCTTTAAGCCCCCCTTTGATGTAGCGCCCTTATCTCTGTTTTCTTCATATAACCACGGGCTAAGACTAGGGGCTTAACCTTTCAGGCACTAAGGCCTTTAAACTTGTGTCCGAGGGCCTTTTTATTTTATAATGTGAAATACCCTTTGATTTCCTCTTACATCGCATTGGCTGAAATCTGGATGCGAAATATTTATCAAATAGAGTCTATAAAATATCACATACGGGGGCCTCTTCCTTATCGCAATCATAGCCGGGGAGGAGCATCAGCGAAGTAAAGAATTTTCATTTCGTGTGATTGCCAATATGTGGGATGATGTCATCGTTGCCATGTGTCACCCTATGAGTGGTGACACATGTCACCCGGAAATGGCCCCATAGGACCCCTAAAAACGTTTAAACTGAGTGGCACATGTCCCCTGCCACGTCAACATTTGTACTGCCACATCATTTATAATGTCATCTGTCATGTCAGCTCTGAGGACCAATCGTATGCCACCATGTGCCCCCCTGGAGGAGAGAGAAAAAGGCCTACCTGACCCTGTTTTCACATGCATTCCCTTTGTTAATGAATTTCGATCATCCCTAGAACTTTTACATTGTATCAGAGAATTGGCCCTTGCACGGTCTTGGAATGAAAACCTCATCGATCCCCCAATATTACAGGATTGTGGGATGCGGGATTTACTCGACCGTTGTATCATCACGTGGAGGAGAGAGAAGGGGGCAGATCGGCCTTAGTTTTTCCATGCTTTTCTTTGTTAGACTTTTCATCCCCTCCACAAGGTTTTGGAGTTTGTTGTGACTGCAGGACTGCGAGGTCGATGAGTTGCGGGATGCGAGTCCCAAAGGGACTCCAAGACCTGTGGGACTACACGATCTGCGGGACTGTGGGGACCTGCGGGACTGCGAGACTTGCAGGATTGCGTGATGCAATATCAACATTTAACACTTTGAACCGCCAATAACCTTAAGTATGTGCCCAGGGACCTCGCCAATATGCAGGACACGGGACTACGGGTAATGTGAAGATGCGGGACTGCGGGGTTGCACGGTGCAGGAATGCGAGTAGTGTGCCACGTGGCCCCCCCAGAGGAGAGAGAAAGGGGGTCCTCCTGCCCTTAGTTTCTCAATGAGTTTTAGTGTCAATGAGCCTCTACCCTTCCCCGATGCTTTAACACTAATGACATGCTTCCCTTCACAATTCCTTAATGATGGCCCATTAGGAACTGCGGGGGTAATGCGGGAATTGTAGGAGTGTAGGATGCGGGAGTGTGGGGCCCTTCAATGTGATTTTCCTTAGTCCCTTTAATGTTTTTTCTTGGTTTTCTGGGCTTTCCAAAGGCAATCTTCAACATGCTCTAACTTCTGATCCAGGAGTCCTTTTTTGGACTTCTATATACTGTTGGAAATCTCGTTCTGGGAACTATGAAATGGAGAGGGTATGATCAATATCTAATAGCTTTTGTGGCTCAAGAAATGGCTTCAACTTCATTGTTCTTGTGCATCGTGGAGAACTGATCGTTTGCAAAGCAGTGAGTAACAACAGTTGACGTTCACATCACTTGTCTTGTCCTTATATGATGAAGGGCATCGTAGTTGTGCACCCCTTGTCACTCTCCTGCCACTTCTCCTTGTACAAGCAACATAACTAAGTCTTGCCATATATGCCACAACTTGCAGAATTATTGCATGCATTTAGTTAAGAATATTTGAAAATTATGCTTTCATACAAGCCAAAAATATGTATGCTTTATTACAGGCAATTATCAATAGGTATGTTAGTATCCTTGAAAAATCAAATCTACATAATGAATTTTTTGTATGTCTTCAAAATTATCAGTGATTATTGTTTTGATAACTTCTTTTTACACTTAAAATACCATGATTGTTTTTGTACTCGGAAAACTACTGTCGGTTTCCACATTCTTCAAGTACTATGAGAAAACCCCTCTACTTATTGCTCACTGTAATGCTTCATAAACTTCTGCATTTCTTGTTTTCTTTGGTGCTATCTTGGTTCCTTTTCTGGTTAAGATGCTGATAAGGTAGTTAATTTTGTTCGAATTAATTTGTTTAGCATCATGTTTGTCATTATTGTTATTTATAGTGACCACATACATCCTAGGTTTGGATTGGGAAGACATGGTAATTTTGCAATTTGTTTGGTTGTTGAGCGTAGCCTTAGCTTTGTTCTTGGGCCTAGTTATAACGTGCATTGGTTTACTATTTTATCAATTAAGTTTAATCCCTAAATGTTGAAAACTGTAAAGTCTAACACTTTTGGAGCCACTCACAGAAATCCTAGGAATTTCAACTAAACAAAGTGATCTTTCTAGTTAAGATGTTGATCTGGTTTAGTTCTTTTTTATGAACTGTTATTTAAATTAAATTGTTTAGTCTCATGTTTGTCAATATTGTTTAGTTTCATTAATTCTGTAAGTACCAAGATCTGAACAATATTTATATTTTTTCTTTGAGACAAGAACTCTAGATCCAACAATGCAAGAGAATCCACAAAAATGCCAACCTGCATAGATATATGAATTACATCATAAGATATATATGGAAGCCTTTCTGACACTTTGATTCAAATGGGATCTTGTTCATAACTTATATCCATTACCTTCTTCGTGCAGTTAGTTTATTTTTAAGTTGCATGAAAGATGATTCAATGTTGCCTTGTTTTCATTCCTTTTGATATCATTATCATGTCTACCTCTACTAACATATTAGCATAATTTTAGTATTGAATTTTACCAAAAGATCATTTGGGTTACTACATTCTTGTCATCTGAGCCATTTTCATTCCTTTTGATATCATTATCATGTCTACCTCTAATCATATATTTGCATGCTTTTAGTATTGAATTTTCCCAAAAGATCGTTTGGGTTTCTACATTTTTGTCATATGAGCAGACCCATCTATTTATTGTTGACTGTAATGCTTCATAAACTTCTGCATTTCTTGTTTTCCCTAGGTTTCCACCTTCTTCTGGTATTATGAGCAAACCCCTCTACTTATTGTTGATTGTAATGCTTTGTAAACTTATGCATTGCTTGTTTTCTTTGGGGCTATTCTTTAATTCTCATTTGTGTTCTTTGGCAACTTAGATACCTAATGTCAATACTATTGTTATTCCTATAGCCAACACTCTTTAGACATGAAGGAAGCTCTAGGAGGCATTTCAACTATAAAAAGTGTCACTTGGTTCCTTTTCTAGTTAAGATGTTGATTTGGTAGTTACTATTGTTTTATTAATTTGTTTAGACTCATGTTTGTCATTACTGTTATTCATAGTGACCACAAACATCCTAGGTTTGGATTGGGAAGACATGGTAATTTTGCAAGTCATTTGGCTGCTGAGGGTAGCCCTAGTTGTGTTCTTGGACCTAGATGTAAAGTGCATTGGCTTACTATTGTTTCAGGGAAATTTAATCCTTAAATATCGAAAATTGTAAAGTCTGGCACTTTTGGAGACACTCACAGACATCTTAGGAATTTCAACTAAACAAAGTGATCTTTCTGGTTAAGATGTTGATCTGGTTTAGTTCTTTCTTATAATTTTTTTTTTCTTTTTCATTGCATATTTGTAAAGGTAAACCACATAAACATTTGTTTCTTTGAAATGAAGTAGCTTTGAAGGTGTCAAACTATGTTCTTAGTGGGATTCTTTTCCAGTTACATTGTTTTCCCTTAAATTTAAGGTGGTCAGTTGTCTCAATTTTGTTATGCTTCACATATGTTATCAATAAAGTTATTTTGATCAAGATTTAAGTAGATGAGCCCAGTCAAATTTCCAATAGCTTCAAGTATGCTACCCATCATGTTATTTTCAGCTACATTTAGGGTAGAGAGGGGATTGGACCAGTGAGATCGTTGTATCCAATGGACAACACCTAGAGAGAAGTGCAGTTGTTCAGAGAACTTGGAATACTTCCACTAAGATTGTTGCTCATGCGGAGTTGTTCCAACTGGACTATATGACCAATTTCTATTGGTATACTCCTTACCAAGCTATTTACTAAGAATCAGATCAATTGCACCTTTGTACAATTACATAGCGTTTTTGGAATATAACCATAGAGAAAATTAAAGATGAAATCGAGAACTCTGAGTGCCTTTAACTACCCAATCTCCATTGGAATTCTTCCTGTCAAATTATTCTGAGAAATATCCAGAGTGCATACTAATGAGAGGCTGCCAAGGGATGGTGAAATGACACCTTGCAATCCCAATCCAGGTAGCACCAATTTGACAAATTCTCTCTTTCATTTGGCTGCTGAGGGTAGCCTTAGCTGTGTACTTGGACCTAGTTATAAAGTGCATTGGCTTACTGTTGTTTCAATTAAATTTAATCCTTAAATGTTGAAAACTGTAAAGTCTGACAC
The DNA here is from genome assembly GCA_031772625.1 of Pinus tabuliformis. Taxonomy (NCBI): domain Eukaryota; kingdom Viridiplantae; phylum Streptophyta; class Pinopsida; order Pinales; family Pinaceae; genus Pinus; species Pinus tabuliformis. The sequence continues at coordinate 402,513,929 of CM062810.1, forward strand.
TTTTGGAGACACTCACAAACATCCTAGGAATTTCAACTAAACAAAGTGATCTTTTTGGTTAAGATGTTGATATGGTTTAGTTATTTTTTGTAAACTGTTATTTGAATTAAATTGTTTTGCCTCATGTTTGTCAATATTGTTTAGTTTTATTAGATCTCTAAGTACCAAGATCTGAACAATATTTATATTTTTTCTTCGAGACAAGTTAATTTATTTTTAGGTTGTGTGACAGATGATTCAATGTTGCACCATTTTCATTCCTTTTGATATCATTATCATGTCTGCCTCTATTCACATATTTGCATGCTTTTAGTATTGAATTTGCACAAAAGATCGTTTGGGTTTCTACATTCTTGTCTTCAGAGTAGGCCCATGTATTTATTGTTGATTGTAATGCTTCATAAAATTATGCATTTCTTGTTTTCCCTAGGTTTCCACCTTCTTCTAGTACTATGAGCTGAACCCTCTACTTATTGTTGACTGTAATGCTTCATAAACTTCCGCATTGCTTGTTTTCTTTGGGGCTATCCTTAATTCTCATTTGGATTGTTTGGCAACTCAGAGACATAATGTCAATACAGTTGTTATTCCTATAGCTAACACTCTTTAGACATGAAGGAAGCTCTAGGAGGAATTTCAACCATAAAAAGTGTCACCTGGCTCCTTTTTTGGTTAAGATGTTGATTTGGATTGTCTATCACACATTGATTTTTGGACTTATTTTTGCTCAAGGAAGAAGTTTAATGAAATATTTATTTTCAATAAAAGAAGAAATGAACGTTTGTGGTTTGAGAATTAGAATATATAGTTGTCGGTTGAATTTAAAGTTTATCTCCATGAGTTTTGTTCTTTTTCATCTGTAGTTAGCCATACTAGCCAATACTCTTCATTATGGTTGTGTCATATTTTCCAATCAACTTTAATATGATTTAGAATATAGAAAAATAGAAAAAATAAATATGTTGTTTAGATAATCTTCGGCAAAATCACATAATCAATCATTTGTCGACGCGTTTCGAACCAACCAGTGTGGTTCATCGTCAGGACAAGTTGAAGAACTGATCTGGTTTAGCTTGATTAAATAGAGTGTGTAGAGACTCCAACGGCTATATTGTAACGGCTAATTTTGACCTGAGGATCAAAGTCAAACCTCAGATTTTTCTAAAAGTAGAAGCATATAATATTATTATTTAATTGAATAATAAATATTTTTATTGTCATAATGGTCATTATATCTTCATCTTTATTGCCTAACCTATATTTATTATCCCTAAATTATTTAAATACAAATAAATAGTATTAAAATATTATTATTCTTAGAATTTAGTTACAATAGGTAACTATGTATTCATTTAATAATAATTGTTTAATCAAAAGGTCCAATGGTAAATAAATTATGGTAAACTGAATAATGGTAATCTATAACTATTATTATTCCCAAAATTATATAGTTACAATAGGTCACTGTGAATTTATTAAAAAAATAAAAATAAAAAAAAAATAAAAAAATAATAATAATAATAATAATTATTAAAATTAAGGGTCCAATAAATTATTTTTATTAATTATTTTAATGTAATTAATAATAATTAAATTATTATTTCATACAATAATTTATGTTTACTAAATGATCTATATTTACCTAATAATATATAATTCTGATATTAAAATCGTATTCTAGTTAAAACATTATTATGTAAATACCAAAATCAAAGTACATGCTTATCTAATTTAGAAATTTATATCTATATGTATTACTAATTTTTTATACAAATTAACTATGTTATTACTTATCAATATATAGGAAAACAGTAACGGAAATAACTAGGTTAAAAAACCATGTAAAGAATCTAATCCAATTTTAAAAATTTTTTTACCCCCTGGGATAAGGTTAATGCCAAATATAGCTCGAAAAAACTTAAAAACCTATTACTAACTCCTATACTCCATGACAAACCCACCAAAAACAGAACAGGAGGGGGGGGAAGACAGAAACCCTAAGACCTAACAGAAGGGGAAAGAGGAGACTAGGAAGACAAGGCTGGGATCCAGCAACTGCTAATCTTCCAGCCATCATCCCTATTAAGATTGTTCGGCCTTTTCTCAATCTCCAGGGCCTCTCTGAATTTACGATGGTGAAACTGCGCAACTTTGGCAATGACTTGAGCGTCTTCTATACAGACATGATGCATAGTCTTCCCCGCATGCTCAGCCAGGGCTGAGGACTTAGTCCTACCATGTCTTAAGTCAGCCGAATGTTCGCTAATCCGTTGATTGATAGAGCGACCAGTCTCACCAATATAAGGGGTCCCACAGGAACAGGGAATGACATAGACGCCCTTCATGTCCTTAGGGTCCACAGGGTCTTTCACAGACCTGAGGGAGCTACGGATCGTGCGGAGAGGTCTAAAAGTCGCGGGCACATCGTACTTTTAGACCTCTCCGCACGATCCATAGCTCCCTCAGGTCTGTGAAAGACCCTGTGGACCCTAAGGACATGAAGGGCGTCTATGTCATTCCCTGTTCCTGTGGGACCCCTTATATTGGTGAGACTGGTCGCTCTATCAATCAACGGATTAGCGAACATTCGGCTGACTTAAGACATGGTAGGACTAAGTCCTCAGCCCTGGCTGAGCATGCGGGAAAGACTATGCATCATGTCTGTATAGAAGACGCTCAAGTCATTGCCAAAGTTGCGCAGTTTCACCATCGTAAATTCAGAGAGGCCCTGGAGATTGAGAAAAGGCCGAACAATCTTAATAGGGATGATGGCTGGAAGATTAGCAGTTGCTGGATCCCAGCCTTGTCTTCCTAGCCTCCTCTTTCCCCTTCTGTTAGGTCTTAGGGTTTCTGTCTTCCCCCCCCTCCTGTTCTGTTTTTGGTGGGTTTGTCATGGAGTATAGGAGTTAGTAATAGGTTTTTAAGTTTTTTCGAGCTATATTTGGCATTAACCTTATCCCAGGGGGTAAAAAAAAATAAAAAATTAAAATTGGATTAGATTCTTTACATGGTTTTTTAACCTAGTTATTTCCGTTACTGTTTTCCTATATATTGATAAGTAATAACATAGTTAATTTGTATAAAAAATTAGTAATACATATAGATATAAATTTCTAAATTAGATAAGCATGTACTTTGATTTTGGTATTTACATAATAATGTTTTAACTAGAATACGATTTTAATATCAGAATTATATATTATTAGGTAAATATAGATCATTTAGTAAACATAAATTATTGTATGAAATAATAATTTAATTATTATTAATTACATTAAAATAATTAATAAAAATAATTTATTGGACCCTTAATTTTAATAATTATTATTATTATTATTATTATTATTATTTTTTTTTTTTAATAAATTCACAGTGACCTATTGTAACTATATAATTTTGGGAATAATAATAGTTATAGATTACCATTATTCAGTTTACCATAATTTATTAATGACCATTTATCTAATTTACCATTGGACCTTTTGATTAAACAATTATTATTAAATGAATACATAGTTACCTATTGTAACTAAATTCTAAGAATAATAATATTTTAATACTATTTATTTGTATTTAAATAATTTAGGGATAATAAATATAGGTTAGGCAATAAAGATGAAGATATAATGACCATTATGACAATAAAAATATTTATTATTCAATTAAATAATAATATTATATGCTTTTATTTTTAGAAAAATCTGAGGTTTGACTTTGATCCTCAGGTCAAAATTAGCTGTTACAATATAGCCGTTGGAGTCTCTGCACACTCTATTTAATCAAGCTAAACCAGATCAGTTCTTCAACTTGTCCTGACGATGAACCACACTGGTTGGTTCGAAACGCGTCGACAAATGATTGATTATGTGATTTTGCCGAAGATTATCTAAACAAGTTATGGATCACAGAAGTCTAAATTCCTTAAAAATAAATATTTTCATGAAAATGAAATTGTAATAACTAAAATAAAAACTATGAGAAATGACAATAAAACGGTAAGAACTAAAATAAAAAATATGAGAAATGAAAATAAAACTATAAGAAAAATGTGTTGTAATTGAAATAACTAACTTGAATATACTGTCAAATGTTTTGTGATGGTTTGTCTCCACTTTTGGTGAATAGTTTGAATGTTAAACATAAATAAAACTATATTAAAAATGTGTTGTAATTAAAATAACTAACCTGAATATACTATCAAATGTTCTGTGATGGTTTGTCTCCACTGTTGGTGAATGTTAAACATGCAACTTCAGTAGTGTTTGAACTTCTTTTATGGTTTTTTTCACTTGAATTTAACTGGGGCAAGGATGGACATGGATTGCAATGTCTTCATTTTGAATGTGCGATCTGCATTGATTTGGATGTGATTTGCATTGATTTGGATGTGATCCAAAGATTGAGAATTTGTTTTTTGTTGATCCACGTGCTTTGATTTGTTTTAATGAAAAATAGAAAGGGTTGGGTGTCATTTATTGAAGTTATTGGGTTAGGTGTCACGATTTTTTTTAATCTTGTCAATGTATGATGTATTATAAGATAAATATTTTGATAGATATCATAGATTGATAGGCTATCTACCACTCATTTAATATATATAGTTTTGCTAGTTTAATAAATTTCTGTGATGATGGTTAATATCAGTTCAAATTAAATTTAATATATAGAACTTAAAAAAGGCTAATTACTTGGTTTGCATTAAATTTTATTTTTATTTAAAAGAAGTGTTCTATTATCTTAATGATTTAGCATATTAGTTGTAATAATATTATAACAAATATTTTGAAATTGTAAGTGAAATATTTTGATTAAAAAATAGGTTATAATTTTTTTTGGGTATGTAATATTGATAAATCATAGTCAAATACTATGGTATGGTAAAGTACAAATAAATCTCCATCTTTAAAAATCTTCTTACATATTTTTTTTAAATTTATATATATTTAACTCATACATTAATACACATGCTTATGTAATATATTTTTTATATATATAATTTAATTTAAACAAAAAATATAAACATTTTTTAAATAAATTTCAATTTTTAATTTCAGATAATTATTAATTTTTTTTCTATAAATATTAAGTCTTTACCATTCACTTAATAATTAAAATAAAATTTTATTTCAAAATACAGATACAAAGTAATTCTTCCCACCATTAAAATAATTCTTATAATTCTTCCCACCATTAAAATAATTCGTACAATTGTGTAATTTTTACTGCAATTATTTTTTTAGAAAGAAAAGCTTTATATTATATTGAGGCAATATATACAAAATAGTTCGGATGGATCTGTTAAAAGATCGTCTGAGAGAGAGATGTACAGAATAGTTCTGATGGATTGGTTACAAGATCGCCTGAGAGAAAGACTGATGATCAGAATACATAAGCATCACAGGATGAGCAAAATACCAAAAGGAGATTGCCTTCAAAGACAGCCATGATTATAGAGACAAAAATAAAACCACAGATATCATCTCACATATCACATATACGCTGTACAATGGCATGATTTTCTTGTGGATATCAAATTGGGTATACGGAAAATGCAGCTAATAGTCGCCGGCATCAAATCACTCAGTTACTCAAACCAGCCCACGGTAATTTATAATTTGTTGAAGATGATAACCGAGTTATCCTACAAAAGTTGAATACAGCCGGGCAACACAATTAGATTCCAAATCAGTCTGTACGAGGAATTTATTAATTAATTGAGATAACCATAGATTCTGATCATTAATGAAGTGCGTGTTTGTTATTTCTATGGGCACGGACTTTTATTGAGGAAATTTATGCAGGAAATAATTAAATAATGTGGTCATGCTGGTCATCTCCAGTGCAAAACTGAGGCTCTCAACCTCATATTTAAGATGTGGAGATATTGACCAGTAAAGTGGCACCATCAACAACCAACCAAAAGTGCGAAGGCAAAGGAAAACCAAGTGCCTCCGAGGGTTGTGTCCCATTTGCATTCGACAAATAATATCTGTTCCGAGATTTGGTTGGGGTTTTATAATCTTCATTATTTTCATTAATCGTTTGGACATTCATTTCATGGCGTTTAATTCATGTTTTGTTTTTGAAAGTAACTTTTCATTCATCTATTTTCTTTTGCACGTTTATATCGAGTAACACAAGTCATCCTTCTCGACATTTTTTTTATTTTTCCAGACGATATTGATCTTTGTCCATATTTGGACATTACATAGGGTAATTAAACTCTGTAGATTCATCTGTATACTGTTCATTTTGATTTGTTATGTTTTTCTATATAATATTTTATTTATTGAAATGGAAAGCATGTGATGCACATGGTTAACTTTTTATTTTAATGTTTTACTCTGCGATTTATAATTTTAAATATAATAGTTTATTTGATTAAAAGACCGTTAGGTGTAATCTAGCAATGCAACTTCTCGACTCCTTTGCCTATCTCATTTAACTTATATGACGTCATGAAAAAGTTACGTACATCATCTTTGGGTTAAGATAACATAGTTTATATGTCGGGGAGCGGTTGTGATTTTTCATTTTACTATTATAATAAATATCTGTTTAGAGATGTCCTTTTTTATATTTTTCATTTTTTTAGAATTTTTTTTTCAAACGTATTATTTTATTATTTATTTTGTGATCGTTGTTACATTTTTATTATAATGATGTGATTTCTTGATTTTACTATCTATCTTTGTTTTGATGGTGAATTTCAGTAGGTGTTCTAAAATTGTTGAGCTTAAATCATTGATGTGATTTATCAAGAACAGTTCTTGCTTAAATTATGAATCACAAAACTTCCATCATGAAGTTATAGGGTGCTTAAATAAAGATGATAGTTGAAAATGTTGTAAGCGGATTAGCAATAATGCACTCATGCATGAATTCTCACGAATTCAAACTACCACCAAGGTTACCAAGTCACAACGATATAACATGGAAAAAATGTGCATGCATTCTTAAAAGTACACACATGTTCTTAACATTTTCGTTTCATCCTCTTCTCTGAACATTTCTTCTCCATCTCCATCCCCTATGGGAGTGGCTGATGCTCCGAATTTTGAGAATCCTCCTCCTCTTACAACTTTAGTTGGCATACCGACCGGTCCTATTGTCTCGCGTCGAGATCCCCTCATTCTTGATGTTATTCCCCCCTCTCTGGACAATCCCCCTCTGAATACCTCCATATCAAGGTGGCCCCATACTTGTGACCCTTTACTTTCCCCTGCTCCTCAGATCTCGCCCTCTATGCCTCCATTAGAATATGCCCTTTCCACATCCCCTCTATGCCCTGATGACCCAGGTCCGGTCTCTTCTCCACATAATTCGGTTGGAAGTGATATTGTTTTCCTACTTCTCAACACTGGCATGGACGTGAAGGCTCTGACCATTCATAAGGGAGGTGTCCCCTCTTCTTCACTTCACATCAACCTGGAATCTTCTATTAATATCACGGTTCGAAAGACCAGGAAAAAAAGTAGCAGGTGTTTTCGTGGTCATCTCACTTCTCAATCTTCTCTTTTTCATGACTTCGCTGGATTACTTAATGTTCCCATCATTACTTCTTCTAACTCACATGCGCTTAGAGATTTGAAGCCCACTCAAGGGGCTCCATGTTGGACATTGTATCTATGAATATTCATGGTTTTGGGAACCACTCCAAATAATTGAGTCTTCGACATGTGATTCAGCACTGTCAATATTTTATTGTTCTCATTCAAGAAACTCTTGTTGACTCGTCTCAGGCCATTTCTTATTTAAAAGCAATTTTCCCTTCATTGCACATTGTTGGGGTTAGTTCCACTGGCTCTTCGGGTGGTCTTATAGCTATGTGTGATCTTGGCCGAGTGTATTTTCATGTTTTTTGTCTTTTTGCAGGCATCCTTTTGTCTAGACATATCATAGGAACACCTTGTCATATACATCTGCTTAATATATATGCTCCATGTCATAATTTTTCAACTTTCTCAGACCAGATTCAACAATGCAATCTTATTAAGATCAGTGGATTTATCATTGTTGGTGATTTGAATGTCACTCTCATGGCACAAGAGTCTTGGGGAATGCACAGTAGGTTGGATCCACTTGCAGATCGTCTATATAATATCTTCGTTGATCATCATTTAGTGGAAATTTTTCCTTGCCCACTTCCCCCACATGGAATAATAGAAGATAGAGTGAAGAACATGTTGGGAAATGTCTGGACCGAGTCCTCATACAAGAAAATCTGATAGAGAGCCTCGGTAATTTGAAGTCTAGTGTATACAATACATACATATATGATCATCTGCCCATTATTCTCCAGTGGAGGATGGAGAATATCTGTCAAGGATTACCCTTCAAATTCTATGGAGTTTGGCTTGAAGATAAATATTATAATGTGTTGGTGAAGTCCTCTTGCACTAAGATGAATGGCCCACAGAATGTATCTGCAATGCGGTCCCTTATGAAAAAGCTCAATATTATTAAAAACCGAAAAAGGATATGGGAGAGAATTAAAAAACAACAGTTGATATCGAAATTACAAAAGATCACTTGTGACATGTCTAGTTTTGGCAGAGCCATGGAACAAAAAAATCCAACTCAGGGGGATCTCGATCATCGAAAATCGCTAGAAGACAGGAAGAATGAGATCCTTAACATTTAGGAAGAAAATTGGAGGCTTAAGAGTAGAGCGATATGGTTATGAGAGGGAGACCGTAACATTAAGTTTTTTTCACATGTACGCTAATCACAGGAAACATATTAATGCTATCTGGCACATTGAATCCTCTGATGGGGAATCCAAACACACTACTCTTGAGATACAAGACGAGGCTGTCAAATTTTTTGAATAGTTTTATAAGGCTAGGTAGGATGTGGATTACAAGGATCATATATGGGCTTTGGACCTATATCCAAAAATGTTTGACGATAATGCAAATGATGATCTTTATCGCTCGGTTAATCTGGAGGAAATATCTTTAGTACTTAAGTCTTTTTCCAATGACAAAATCTAGGGACCAAATGGATGGACAGTGGAGTTTTTCATACATTTTTTCGAGCTGATGGGACATAATCTTCTGGAGATTGTGGAAGAGGCTAGGACTCGAGGTATGATTATTGGTGCCATAAATTCAACTTTTTTAGCACTCATCCCGAACTCTTCCCCAATAATTTTTTGGGACTACAAACCTATCTCACTATGCAACATTCTCTACAAGCTTATTTCTAAAGTGATTGCAAGGTGCATCAATAAGGTACTATCTTTGCATATCTCTCAAGAACAATTTGGTTTTATAAATGATTGCCAAATTCATGATGCAATCGCATCAGCATAAGAATGTATCCATTCTATCCATTCATGTAAGGAGGAGGCGGTGGTGATGAAAACCAACCTACACAAGGCATATGACAGTGTGGATTGGTCATATATTACACTCATTCTCTACAAGATTGGTCTTCGGTCTCATAATGTGGAGTGGATAATGGCTTGTATTACTTCGGTTTGTTTTGTTTTTCTTATTAATGGTCTTCCCTCCACCTTTTTCCCTACGGGTAGAGGTCTTAAACAGGGGTGCTCTCTTTCCCCCTTAATATTTATTCTTGTTATGGATGGTCTTAGTTTGAGAATCAAAGAGGCACAGTCTCATGGTTTATTTTAGGGTTTAAATATCTCTAGACAGGTCAACATCACTCACTTGTTTTTTATTGATGATATACTAACCTTTGACATTATATCTAGGTCTCAGTTGTCTGCATTACACTATATATATCTTAGATATGGAGCGGCCTCTGGGCTCCTTAAAAATGGTAACAAATCTATGATTTATTTCTCTCTAGAGAGAGGTTGGACATTGACTACATTGATGGCATATTCAATGTTCAATTAGCCCCTGTGGAGGATGGTATCACCTTCCTGGGTTATAATATCAAGCCCAATAATTACAAAATCAGAGACTCGCTATGGATGGTTGACAAATATAAGAGGAAATTGAACACATGGACACATATTTCTCACTTTGGGTGGAAGATATATTCTTGTTCAGGTGATTTTGCAGCAGATATCTATATTTTTGGCACACTTATTCATGATCCCTTTTTCCATTTCCTTAAAGATTAAGTCTATCATAACTAGCTTCCTCTTGTCTCGGGCAAGAACTACTACAAAATATCATCTTTGCAGGTGGGTCGACTTGTCTATTCCAAAGGAATTCGGTGGTTGGGGGTTGCTGGAACACAAAACTTTTGGATATACAATGTTGAGTAAATCTTTCTGGAGGGCCATGAATGGACAATGGGTCTGACAGGACATCATTCGGGCAAAATATATGAGAAATTTTGATATTGAGAATTTATACAAAGATAATATTCCCATCAAAACAAAAGGATCACTGATATTGAGGAGCTTTATTAAAATACTCCATTGGTGGCATATGAGGATGGCTTGGGATTTTGGTAATGGAAGGAAAATATTGATTAGGACAGACAACATTAAAGGTATGAGTTATGACAAGAATATACAGGCTCATACTTTGGACATCATACATAGAGGAGGATATATATTCCTATATCAGGAAATAAAGCGATGTCATGAGGGCTTCCCTATATGGAAAGAGGAAATAGATATGGGACTAGAGGGATGAAGCACAGTTGAATGGCAAGGTTATACTACTAGCCTTTGTCATAAAGGCCTCTATTTTAGTTAATGAGGAGACAACATCACATGGAACATGAGATTACAAAAAAATCTCTTAATGTGGCATGTTCATACCTATTCTACATAAGGGAAAGATTAGATTTACATCATACATCTTGGATCTATAAGATTTGGAAGTGGTGTATTCCCCTAAAAAGCATTCTATTTTCTAGGCTAGTGTGGAGGAACAAAATTCTTACATGGGACAACCTCTTGAAGAGAGGTTTCTCAGGTCTCGATTATTGCATTTTCTGCAAGGCGTCAATGGAATTAGGTAATCATATTTTCTACACATCTAGTTTGGAGTCGCATTTCTCAATTCCTTAGCCTAACCTTTAGTTGGGAATCTAATTTCGAACATATTATTAATATATGGTCTGATGGGAATGGTAAATATAAGAAGATGCGTCTTTTCATAATATCAGAAATATGGAATGCATGAAATCATTTTATTTTTTATGGAAAACCGATTGATACATCTCGGATATGCCACAAGTATTTAACTTGGATGTCAGCCCTCTCACCTGAGACTGATAACCCTAAAAACACATACAATCGTCTAGTTCCTCCGACTATTTTCCTTCCATATGGTTATTTTGACGATGCATTACAACTTGGCAGGTGTGGGTATGGAGCAGTACTTAAGATGAATGGAAACTCTCAGTACAATCTTTCCTGGAATGGAGGACCAGGCACTAACACTAGAACAAAAATAATTGATTTATGGGAATTACTTTGGTTCACGGAAGAGAAGAAGGTACACAGTATCCACATATCAGTGACTCCAGATATCTTATTGAAGGAATACAAGGGCATACATATTTTTATCCTCCTACTTTATCTGGTTGCATTAACAAGATCAAACACATCCTGGGCTCCCTCACAAAGTTCACAATAAATCATATATACAGGGAAGCCAACATGGGGGGTGACCAATTGTCCAAGGAAGGTCTTAGAGGAACATATGAATTTATGAAGTTCAAATATACAAAAGATGATGATATCAGGGAGGAGGCACTGATCAAGCTACCATAGCATCTTTTCTCTTTTTTTACTTTTTGATTTTTGTATGTTGAATCATATACATATGCTTGGATGATGTTCAAGAAATCCCTTTTTGTAAAGTTTTTTCACATGCAATAGTACAAGATTGAGAATTTTTCTCTGGAACATGTCTAGAAAAGGATTATATTTTGGTATGTAGACAATATCGATTTATATTTTCTGAATCTTTCTTATGCAGCAAATGTGAACAAATACCTGACAAATGTACTAGTTGTTATCCATATTAATATAAATTCAGCATTTTTTTCCTCTGAAAAAAAAATGGTTCTTAACAACATGTACATATTTCCATGTGGAAGAATGACAAAAAGGCCTTCATTTTTCCATTTCTTCCATATACTACATCATACATTTTTTTGTTTTGCTAACATTAAGTGAATTGGGATCATATTTGAGAGAGAAAATCAAGGAGATAATGACAAACTTTGTTGGCATAACCTTCATTTGATTTTAGGTAAATATTTTAATGGTTTTTTTTTAATTTCTTAAATAAATGAAAAAAAGTAAACCTAGAATTAATTTACTCTTATTAAATTGTAACATAGTCAAATAATATAGAACCTAGAGAACAATCAAACCAAACATATTCTCTTAGAACCCTTATAAAACACTTAGGAAATACTAGAGAACCCTCTTGATTGTCACTGGTCACTTCCTTGGACATAATGGTATCTTCCATTATCAATTCCCAATGCTACTAAACTCATATTTCTTATATGAGTGTTAGAATGGTTAGAGACCTAAACATTTCAAAAAAATAATTGATAGCATTGTCTATTGACCCAAGAATCCAATTTCAATAACTAATCATGAAGAGACAAATTTGTATGGACTAATGCACCTATCAAACATTTATACATCATTGGATAGGTTGGTGGTTTATCGTATGTGACAAACCTTCCTGCAATAATAGGGAGGCACACCTATATTTTTTTAGGAAATTATGGACAAAGTTTAAAATTTTAGGTCACTATCTTAACTATTTTAACAATGGAAAATTCTAGGGGTAGGTCCTAGGTCCTTACAAGATAGATAAAAAGCTAGGCATTACTTGTTGATATATCCCCACCCCCTATCAACCATTTTTATACATCATTAGGTAGGTTGGTGGTTTATCGTATGTGACAAACCTTCCTGCAATAATAGGGAGGCACACCTATATTTTTTTAGGAAATTATGGACAAAGTTTAAAATTTTAGGTCACTATCTTAACTATTTTGACATTGGTAAATTCTAGGGGTAGGTCCTAGGTCCTTACAAGATAGATGAAAATGTAGGCATTACTTGTTGATATATCCCCACCCCCCTAGGTGAAGGTCTAACTGCCTACCTAGTATCCTCGCATAGAAAAAATACAAACATCCATCTCTACCTTTACTCACTACCGAGTCCAACACAACACTTTCATAAAATATCCACCTTAGAGTGACCTACTTGTAATGTTGGTGGAAGGGTTGGATCTTCACTCCCTATAGAAATTTCCAACCAAGAGAGCCCATATGGATCCTCACGTGAACCTCATAGATGCTCAAGTTGTGGGGAGACTTGTTATGGGCATATTGAGGCCACTATACTTATGAGTTTCTTGGAGGATCTTAGTATCTTTCTCTCTCCCTCTCTTTCTACACACACACACACACATGGTTAATTGTGTGTTTTATTTATATATCTAATTTAATCATGTGTATAGTTGCTATACATGGATATTAGATCCTTTATGTCAATAGATTCATTAGCATAAGTTTCTATTATTTTTTCTGTAGTAGAAACAACCTACTCATTTGGTGTATAAAGAACTAACATATGGTAAAGAAAGTGATTCAGGAATTAAAATGACATCTCGCAAAATTTGTCATATGTCTGTAGTCCATGTTCTAAATTCTTTTAGTTTGAATGTGTTGTTAATTTGGTATAATTGTGGCCTTCATTTAATGTTTCAATAGTTTTCAATTTCACCCATCAATGAACCATATCCACCTAGGATGGACATATCACCCCCTTCCTAGGTATCATGTGTCAACTTACATATTGTTTAAATGTGAATTTTATTATCTTATTTTGGATAAATTTCACTTTTTTATTAATAAAAATATTATAAATGTGTATTTAGGATGGCTCATTGATTTTTAGGTCGACACTATCACCATCATACCCTTCACCGCTACGCACTTTTTGCATATCATTTTTCCCATGCTATAGAACAAGTATAGTCTTTGGCCACCTTGCCCCTAATCTTGGGGCACTAGTTTCCACATGGAGTAGCCTTGGCAAGGGTAAATGACCCAAAAATAGTTAAGATATTCTCTTCAATATTAGGTCCAATTAGACCTCACATCGTTGGGATAAGAGACCCCTCTAGATTTTGGACCAACATCCATGCTTTCTTTATTGATTGTTATGAGATATTGAATGATCGTCATAGAAAGCAGTACATGAAAACAAAAATAAAACTATCTAATTGTGAAAAGAAAACTACTTTAAACTAACTAAATTCTAAAAGATAAATGAGGATAGGAAGAAATGAGCAGCTAAACAAAACAATATTTGTATCAAGAAAGCAGTTAGTTGATCTCCTTGCACTTAAAAGTTTAACATATTAGAGAAAACAAATAATGGATGGGCAATGATCTAATGATTGGTCATTGAAGAAAGAAAAAAATGAAGAATTAATAATAACATGAGAAAGAGTTATGTAATTCATAGAATGACCTGTTAGCTAACAACAATAAATGTCATAGAAAGCACACATAGATGAATGTTATTAAGATTAGGTAGAAACATAAGAACAATGTATGATGAGTCACAATTATGTTAGTGGAATTCAAGGATTATAAATATTATCTATCAATGAATCTCGAGTATGCTAGCTTCCTTGATCATGTCTTTTAAATTATATAAAATTTTACTAAAGACTAGAAAGACCAAAATTAAAGAAGTTCAAGCATTCAAATGTCCTTCTTACTGGGTTTTACATTTTTTGTAGATTACAATAGTAAATACCCTAGGTTCTATTGGGCTTCCAATGACTAGAAATTACAACCCATTCAAATTCTTAATATAATTTCCAGACACAACTAATTATGATTCTTTGTAACTCCTAGTGATTGAAAATAAAACTACTATAATGTGATTGGATCTTTTAGAGGGAACTTCATGAATTCTTGAAGATAGGATACCTAGATCTCGTAATAGGAGTAGATAATCTTAATCCTATTGGGTAATAGCCCTTCCATGATGACATGATGCTTTTATTTGTTATGTGAGAGGATTTTACATCTTTCTTCAATGAGACCAAGAAGGAGTTCATCATTTTTTGCTACTTTGAGGGCTCCATAATGTGTTGACATAGGGTGTATTTTTTAATTCTATTTGTGAAGACATCAAAACTCAATTCTCTAGTAGTCAACATTTATTCTAGTTCCCTATCCACTTATTCATTCGACCTAGCTTCTCCGTAGGCTCCAATTGTTGGTGGCTCATTCATCTTGAACAAAATTTCAGCTAAATGAAAATGCTACCCATATTGAGCCATGGATCTAGAGATGCCTTTCTCTAGGTTCTACCAAATTTTCTAGACCTTATTTACTGTGATGGAGTTGTAGGTCAATTATTCCTCACTAATCCTTGGAACCTATGATAAATCATATGTATACTCCTTGCCCCATTTCTTTAGCTAGCTTATAGTATTTTGCACTCCTTGCAACTGATTCCCTCCTTTAGCTAGTTTCGAGAGTGGCAGAAACTTGGCGGATAGTTTTTGGAGTTGTTCAAGGCAAGGATAGACCTATTTGACCATGGCCTTATAAGACCCATGTACTTAAAATGCACAAGACTTTTAGTCTTTCTTTCTAGTTCCCTCTTGCTGCATATTTAATTTTTCGTCTTTCAATAGCTTAACATACCACCCTATATTTTCAATGGAGTTATTATTTTACAATAATTATTCAAGGAGGTCTCTTAAATTCCTCTCAATGGCCTAAGAGAATGATTTCTTGATTGATTCCATGACAAGTGGATCCTTTTTGGTGTTTGGTATGATACACATTTCTATAGTGACCATCACTAAGAGTAGATGGGCAGTGTACTAGGATTTATGTTTGTGTTCCACTATCTTATTCGTGGTGTGATCATATCTAGAAATTCCTAGGTTCATCATTTTTCTCTTTCTTGTTGGTGTAATTCTCATCTCCAAAACTAACAACTGACCACATGTGATGGTAGGGTCTGCTGGTTCAGTTGATTCGATGTCAATGCACTTTTTTTTGTTTTTGGCCATCTTATTCATGTTCTACCTACTATTCCTAGCTAGAGAGACTCTTCATGTGTCTTAACCTCATATTCTTGCTATTGGTTCCTGTGCTCCTATTCCTATGCTTTTTATTCAAAGCTTGGTTGGCGTTGATGTCAAAATGTCATCTGCAGGAGGATGCAGAGGTGTCTGGATAGCTTGATGATGTCTTGATGATTACAAAGGAGTTGAAGGAGGTTGGACATGGTCTAGAGAAGTTGCAGGAGGTTGGACATGGTGGAGATGCTTGAATGTGAAGTTATGAGCATAAAACTCTAGTAACTTGGATGAATAAATATACAAAGTGCATTATGACGCACTTAGTGAACATGTTACATGCATCATAACATATCTCATGAGTCTATAGGGAGTGTTAGAGCCTATGAGGGAAAAAAAAAAAACGTCGGGCAAAATCATTGAATTTCCCATGGTATTCTTGTGCGGAAGGTTATTTAACATCTATATGATACCGTCAAGGATTAATATCAAAAAATACTTTGGTTTTCCCATGGTAATGTTGAGGAAAATAACTATAAATATCTAAGGATCTCGATCAACAATCTATGCATTCGATTAGTTGTATTGCGCTATGTTTTGGAACAGGTGTGCACTAGTGTGCAAACCTTCTATTCCAACTATAAAGTCGATTTTGTAATTTTTGAAGACTTGAAACAAAGATATATGCATGGATCATGCATATGTATCTTTTGAAGTTTCTTTCTATAGGATGTATGCATAGATTTAAGTCCTTTACCAAATCACTGACAATTATATTTTCTAAGTTTGTAATTAGAAGATGCATTATTTTATGGATCATAAAGTGTGTGGTTTATCTGCTTAGTTTTTACAATGAGTGCGCTAAGTTTTGAGATAGAGTATTGTAAAAACATGCATAAAGTTCATGTGTTTGTAGGGATCTACATGAACGCACTCAATTCAATAGAGTGGAACTTGCAGTGATTTGAATCTATACTTGAATGATTTCTATATAGTTACATGACCTTGTATTCTGGAGTAATAGAGAAATACTCACTTGATTGATTATTTGCCTCCGTAATAAAGCGTTACATGTGTATTGCCTTTAGAAGTTGTCGAGCACAGTGAAAAGGACTTTGGGAAAAGGTTTTCCTAGTCAAAATCATTTGTTTGTATCTTTTGCAGAGGTAGATCCCTAGATCTAAATGTGCACATTAGTTATTAGTCCCTGCCCTCAGGCATGGACTATAGTAATCGTTCGCCGCTGATATAGCATTAGTTGACTTGCTATTTGTCCCTAGTCATCAGCAATTACCCAAAGTTTTATTCCCGAGCCTGCTTTTTGATCTTATTTAGCCTCTTTCCAAAAAACCCAAGCTACATGCCGAAAACCAAAGCTGATGTGAGGCAAAAAGCATAGGTTATAGGAGGAGTACAGGTAATTACAACAAGCTGCTGTTCACTCGTGCATGAAGTAATGCTAGCATTAATCCTCTAGCGTTTAATGTTAGAGATTAATACCACTGCTATTGTATGTACCCTGCTACAGCACGCTGTATGCTTGCCACCTCATCTAGCACCGCCGTACACCTGCAAGCTCATGCGCCATCGTTACATGTACGCCTGCCACGGTATTTTGCTCATTGTGGCTTCTATAGTACCTAAGCTCATCGGCCCTGCACTCCAGGCATAAATAAATGAAAGGGTAAGACTCGTTCCCTCCGATCAACCTGGGGCTGGCTATTAATGTAAGCGTTCTTCCTTCGTGACAACCTGTCGCCTGCGCAGGGAAGCTTTGACGTACAGTTCTCAGGTGGCATAGCTCCACCATAGGTCAGTTAGTACCAACAGTGTGCTTCCTTCTGTCTATGGAATGCTTTTGTATCAGATGACAAGCTGCACATGAATCAACAGTAAATTTATGAATTAACAGTAAATTTATATCTTTATTTTGATGCTAGATTTTAGAAATATATAATCTCACACTGTGATTGCAGAATTTTTGATTGCAGATTCTAGAAAGATCGAATCCATGACAAACTGTAAGTTTTCCTTATCTAGATAGCAGATTCTAGAAATATCTTCTTGATTACAGATTCTAAAAATATCTGATACATGATAATAATTATCTTTATCTCGAATACAAATTCCAGAAATTTCTAACCCATTTTCAGAAATTTCTAAAGGACAGGAAATTGGGGCTAAATGGCAACAAAGGAGATAAAAGGGAGATAAATGACTCACCGAATTGCACAGACGCAACAAAAACAGAGTGTGTTTCCTTCGATGGTTGCTTCTTCAACTAGCAGCTCTCGCCTCCAACGCCGAGACAAGATCCCTCCACTTTGGAAGTATCTAGCCAAGGCCGGGTCGCCTCAAAATGTCAAACTTTCCGGCAAAAGAAGGGGTTGCCGGAACCATTTGTGCGCCACCGCTAGTCGCTGAACTGGGCAGAGCCATTGCTCGTTTTCGTTTTCACTTTTTTTCTTCAAAGCTTGTGGCACAAGCTGTTCGACCAGCGAACAGAGTGAAGGACAGTACCAGGTTCCGCCTGTGTCTGCTCCATTTCCTTCAATCAACTGGGCGCGAATAGATTCTAGAGACGGTTCGCAATGTGGTTGGATTGCATGTCTCATCTCTTTTAGTCACTGTTCTAAGATTGTTAGCTAAAACGATGCGTCCATCCTAAACGTCAGCAAACACCTGGAAACTAAATCCTTGTAAATCAAACCTCCGCTTCTATGAATCCAACATTTTCAATCAATCAAACAGATGTCGCCATTGATTTGCAAATATTGAATCAAAAGAAAGCTGAATTGGACTCCCGACACGCAGGAAAAAATTCAAAAACATAAAAATCTATGAACAAAATAGAGCAGAGCACCTTAAAATCGCGAGTTACACAGCAAATCTATGTAGTCTTTAACCATTTACGATGCAGAAACTCTTCAAATATCATTCAATTGCGAACATTTAAACAAAACCCCTCATCGGCAAATGCAAAGCAATACAATAATCGGAGTTTCTCAGAGCAAGAAAGAAGGCGATTCGGGGCCAAATTCTATACCATGAAAATCAATGAAGCTCCGGCGCTTAAAAAGAGACCAAATCTGGACGAAATTGAGCGAAATTCAGATCTACTGGGATAAAAATCTGCACCAAAGAAGCTCGCGAGCCTTGTCTCTGCGGCAACGCGGCTTCGAGGTTACGGATGGATCCAAATCTTTATGTATACCGCTGCAACGTTCAAAACCTCGAAATGACCGGAAAAGATTGACGGGAAGGAAAAGTTCCGCAACGTGCGAGGCGTAGTTACTCGAAGCTCGATCGAACGTTTGTTGATCAGTTTTTGTAAATTTCTTTGATCCCACCCCTTCTCCAAGAAATTGGAAGATTAGGTCTGTACGCGCATCGAGTGTTTGCTAAAAGTGCTTACAACCGTCATAGAACTTACGAAGACAACGCAAATGTCACTTGCTCGCGAAGCTTAAAGCTATATTGACAACTGTTCACAATACATGCAAAGGGATGAATGTAGTTCACCTGCGCGTTAGAATTCGTGGCGTTGGAATATAGATTCTCTCGCGCGCCCATATACTTATATATGTGAGACCATAATATAGCTTGGGGCATATGTATGTATCTTATGCCTTCAAAGGGAGTAATGTCACGTGTCAGGCTAAAGACATGAGCATATGTGTGCCATGACCACGATATAACCCAAACAATGGACATTCATTTCTGGGAACTAAATACAATGTTTTACTGTCAGCAATGGGAACAAGAGCTCCGAAACAAATATTATCAAAACCTCTGGCTTCAGACGTTGTCGTGTATATCGTTGTGCCCCCATCGACCAATCTCAGAAGCAACCCTCCGGAGTTGAAGAACTAAGTTCCAACCCATCGCCTTAATTATGTTGGTATTAGTTAGGAATATGCTTATTGTACGCTATTTCTCACGAGTTTACTAACTTATGAATATTTATATAGTATTCAAATTTCAAAGCATAGATATCAAAGTACATATAAGTATAATCAATGCATGTTATTTCATGCCACTTGTAATGTCGTGCCCATGTCAAGTCGAAGCTCTTGCTAAGTCAATGTCTGTTCGTGTTTTTTCATGGATCATTCTCTTGGGAAGAAAACTTGTTGATAGTATTGATCGATGCAGTTCGATAAATTGATAACAAAATTCATTTAAGAATGCAATTTTGCTACATCATGAATTTTATCTTGTTTGGATCACTAGTCCAGGTGCACGGGATTCACTTCCTATTTTCCATCAAGCTATAACAACATTCTACTCTGATCTATAACACCCAAGAAAATCCATTAAAATCAAACACATCATTAAAATCTATGTGGGTATTTTTGTTTAAAAGGACAGTTAATTCAGGCACGATGGAAATAATTATCTCCGCATGGAATTCTGTATGCTGATCGTTACAAAATCATCATGACCGAGTGGGATTTTCAAGAACATTTTTTGGATACCGAATACCATGCAACTCTCATATCCAACATAATTCTATTTAGCCTGTGACGATATATGCCTTTTCAACAATGATAATTATTATCCTCGATAATTATTATTATCGTGTAACCAAACTTTTTCTTTGATGTAACCATTGAACACCGCCGAAAATGTACTCTTATATGCATTTGTGCATTTTCATATATTTAATTAAAAATTTAATAACATACGTGTTTATTAATTGACATCTTTTCATAACAGGCATGAGCATAATTTAAGCATGGAAGCAACTCGTTTTCACTGTGGTTTGCTTGGAAGGTCCACAGTTTCTGCTTACAAAATTTCAAGCTCAAACTCAGTTCATTGTTTTATGCCATTGACTATATATTGATATGTGTTTTCCTCTACTTTGTAGTGCGTAATAGACAGGCTCAACTTCACGCAGGGACTCGCTGCGTCGCAGCTCCCCTTGTTCAATTTTTGAGTTCGTGCACACAGTGAATAGACGTTGATCGATATTCATTCTATGGGTTTACATTAACTTATTTTGAAATATACGAGATTGAAAAAAGGAATCCATGTTGTTATAACAATAACATGTTACCTTGACTCTAAGATGTAGATTATGATATTTCATAGCATGTTGTTGGTTCAGGTCAACTATGAACTTTGGGTGTTTTCATAGCTAGTAATATATTAGGACCTTTAGACGAGGCATGGTTGTTCAAAAGTGGTATATTAGATGAGATTTTCATTACCTACCTCATGCTAGAAATTGTGAGGCACCTCCTCTTGAATGGTTTCTTTTCCTTGTATTGTTAGAAATTTGTTTAGTTTAAACATGAAACCATTTTATAAGGGAGGTGGCATTAGAGAGTTGTGTTATTGGGTGATTAGAGATCTTTGGTTTGGTACTCCATTAATGTTGTTTTGCACTATTTAAAAATTTCATATTTAATTGTTTTATGGAAACTTTCATGACTATATCTTTTTGAGAACGATTTTTATTATTTGTTTGAATTTTGTTAACTATATTTCAATAAGAGATATTAGAAGTATTTTTTTTTGGCTAAAATTTTGTTGTTAATACAAATACCAAAAAAATAGATATAATTAGAATTTGACTTTTAATTTAATTAGAATTTGCTTTTTGTTTTAGTTTTATTTTTTAAATTAATACTAACATTTTTATATATTAACATTATAAATTTATTTTACACACATTTCCTTACTTTGTATCTAAATTTATTAGATACAAATTTCAAATTTTCATATTTTTTAATATTTTATTTTAAAAACTTAAGAATATATTAAAAAAAAAAAAAATTAATTTATAAATTTATACAGGAAAATATTAAAATATTATAAATATTTTTTTTAATCTTATGAATATAAAATTTTAAAATAAATATAAAAGTTTAATATTGATTTTTTTTTTCTCTAAATTTTTAATATTATGTGCTATAACAAAATTTTTGTATATTTATATTTGATTTAAGTTTTATTTTTATTAATGCAATTTTGAAAAATTTAAGATCTTTTACACGTATATTATTGAAAAATGATTAAACAAAGGTATCATTTCTCATTAAAAGATGAAATAATGATAGTGAGTTAAGACTATCTCTCATGGAAATGGTAATAGATGAATACTTACTTAATGCAGTGGAATCCCAAAAATGATATCTAATATAAAGCAGTGCGAAAACCCCCAATACTTAATTCAAAAGAGTGAAGGGAACACTACTTGAATGGTTCATTAGGCACAATACTTGCTTTAGATAAATCAGGGGATTGAAACAAGACAAATGAACTTTAGATAAAAGACTTCCTAAAGATCATTGCAATTTGATTGGACCAATTTTTGAAGCTTGACATCCACTCCCCTTCAGCTAAGTTCAGTGAATTTGTGTTTAGGTCTGATCCTTCTTTTCCTCCTCTATTGCAATATTAGCCAATAGGTCTGCAACCATATTTTCTTATCTCTTTACATACTCGAAGCTGACCTCCTTAAACTTTCTAACTACTTCCCTTGGCCATGTGAGTTGTACTTGTGAATGCAATGCATGATTTTTGTTTTGGTTTAAATTTTTAAAACAAATTGTAACATTTCGCTAGAACATGATCACATGCAAACCCAGATGCATCCTCTAAATTCATAAAGTACCCGGGCCTTTGTGAAGGTACTTTGGACCACTACCATATGAGTTTCCTTGACTGTGTGATGGAATTTTATCTTTTATAAGCTATTCATGTATGAAAAACACTTGCAATTCACAATAATTAGGAATTCTATACAAAAGATCATCAGGAAGGTTGGAATCACGTTCTCCACACTACATTATTCATTGTCTGAATAGGCATAGGAATACAAATACCATTGCATTGCTCTTGCACTACTTAAGGTCCTCTTTCCATTTATCATCCGATTTCCTTCAAGAATGTTGTACAGACAGTGTGACTCATCCACTGGAGGAGACTTCATTAAAGTAGGCACTCGAAATCCATGTTTTTGATAACTAGATATGGATAGATAAAGAAGAAAGTAGGCCATCTAGCATGAGAACTATATTGCAATAGCAATTGTCCTGCTGGCAACAATGCATGAAAATTTATAAGCCCCTATTGATGGCCTGATTAAAAAGAAAATAAATCTAGAACATAGATGCAGATGGAACAGAGTCAACATGTTAATCGCAATAAAGATAGAAGCCCCCTTATATATCATAACTGCGTGCAAGGGGAGAGAAAAATCCCAATGTCCAATGCGCTGAAACACAGACTTAGAGGCTTTGGCCATTTGCAGTAAGGCCCATTCTGTGGCATGGTACGAGGCTTGCAGGAAAGTCTGTTGTTTTTATTTCTATTAAGGGAATCAATAACTGAGTGGATTCATACCTGCTAGGCATGGGTTTGAGTCCATTGGGCTGCCACTATAAACCCTAGGTCCCATGGAGAGGCCCAACCACACAGAACAGTTAAGTTTGTGAATTCAAATTGAGGTGGGAGCATTAACCCCCTGAGCTTTGTCCTCTCAGTCTAACCCCTGGGGCCCAGAAGTCTGCTATTGTTGAGTCACAAGCAACTTTGAGATAATAATGACTTGTATGCTTCAAGATCTCCTTTTCTCTGGTAGAAGCTCATCTTCTTTTTTATGCCAATGTTTGCATGCTTAGATGGTTGATTAAAGTTGGCTCCAATTTGAATATACATGAATTGAAAATCCTAATTAATGACTAGAGTCATGGATGAAGATTTTCTGAAGACAAAGCATTATTGAGGAAAGCATTATGTGGGAAAGCATTATTGAAGTTTCTCTTGATTATAGCCATACTCAAGTCATTGTTTGTCTGATTTGGTGAATATATAGTATTTGGGTAAATCTCTGGTAAATGGGCTTCCACTTCATTTGTGGACTTCTAGGTTCTATATTAGACCATGTGAAAGGAGGTAGAACACCATGTAATTCTTACTTCCCAATGTCAATAATGGACATACAAGTCCCATCATCAAACATTTATCTCAAATTCAGAAAGAGCATGATGATATGTTGCTAATAAAACAATGTAACTGTATTTTTCTGCTTTGGCAGTCTTTTTGTCATTCTTGGAGGCAATTAAAAGACAATGAATCGTTCTTCTGTGTTCTAAATTTCTAAACTATGTTCCTGTTTGTTATAACAAGTTAGCTTGCCAATTGCAGTGATGGAAACAACCACATTGCTAACTGCCAATTGCAGTGATGGAAACAGGTACATTGCTAACTCTTGGTTTGCTCAACCTGCTCCAAAAGATCATCCATGGTGCTCCATGCCAAACCATGCTATGACTCCCCATATCTCTGGGACTACTATAAATGGCTAGGTGGCATATTTCATCCAATTTCACCCCTTTGTTTCTAAGAATTTCTTTGATTGACAAACGTACCTCATAAATAATTCAAAAAGTCAATTATATTGCGTCATGGTCCATTGCACAAAGCTTTAATGCTGTCATTAATTCATCATTTTTGTCATCTTTGGAAGCAGAAAATAGGAATCATAAAAAGTACAGAGATATTCTTGAGAGTTTTCTGACTAATTTTTCATAAAATCTCTACTTCAGATAATGTATGCAGCTGGAACGTAG
Organism: Pinus tabuliformis; assembly: GCA_031772625.1. Classification (NCBI taxonomy): domain Eukaryota; kingdom Viridiplantae; phylum Streptophyta; class Pinopsida; order Pinales; family Pinaceae; genus Pinus; species Pinus tabuliformis. Next base: position 402,538,539 of record CM062810.1, read on the forward strand.
GATATTCTAGATAGATACTTCAAGGGGGAAGATTTTTCTTCGCAGAATTATATTGTGAAGGAAAGAAAGCTGGCCAGTCAATACCTATAAACAATTCATGTTGGATGCTAAAGCGGATGATTCCTCTTGTTGAAGGCTGCATTATTTGGAATAACAAGCAAGAGCTAGAGAAGAGCTTGCTTCTCTCAAATAAAACAATGCATCAAATATTGGACCCTCAAATACATTCCTAAGACCAATGATGGTTCAAAGCATTATGTAGGAATGAATGATAAAAGATTAGCATGAAGCTCATTCCATGTTATTGATTTTATAGGTTAGTAGTTTTGAAATAAACAAAATCTAAGATAGAGTGAAGTCAGTGCTTTAGTCCTTTGTGGCTATTGATGCATGAAGTTGGCTCACAGATATTTCCCTTCACATAATTATATTGTGAAGGACGGAAAGTTTTCCAGTCAATACCTATAAACAATTCATGTTGGATGCTAAAGCAGATGATTCATCCTATTGAAGGCTGCTTCATCTGGAATAACAAGCAAGAGCTAGAGCAGAGCTCGCTTTGATATAGTCTCTTCAATACGACATTATTTTTAATATAAATGGTTTGCCAGGATTTTATCGTAATAAGTACCACATCACTGTTATCCTAATAAGTATTTTTTTGACTCATATAATCTTATTTTTAATATAAATGGTTTGCTTGTCTTTTAATGGCAGAGTGTTTGAGAGCCCATCCATTTGCGGAAATCTCAATGGGAGAACCTTTAAATTATATGGGGGGGCATCCATGATAGAAGTCATTACTTGTTCTTTAATGACAGGGAGTATACGAGCTCATCCATTACATAAAGTTTATGGGGGAGCTGGATGTTTCATTTAGATCTTAATATAAGTTCTTTTACATATGATGTGAAAAATCGATTTACTTCTATTTTTTTTTTTCTGTATTTCAACCTTTTCACACACTATCCTTTTGTCTTCCAAATTTGATTTACAGCCCGTTACATCCAAGTACAAGTTAGTTTAAAAAAACTGAGGTGCATGGAGTACTATAGCATTTTATTTAACAAATGTTTAAAAAAAATACTATAGCAACTTTTTATCCTATTCATGGAAAAATATCAGGACAAAACCAAAAAACATCATCAAAATAAGTGGGTTACTAAAAAACGTTACAGCAACAGCTTGAATCCACATTTTCTACGACCCTGTACCCTTTCCCTTGTTTGATCAAGTTAACGGATTATTATTCCCTTACAAATGGACTTTTTGTGATCCATTGTGTAAACAATGATCTGCTTGTTATAATCTAAACAAGTAATTTTTTTACAAAATATTTTGTCAATCACCAGATCTCTTTGATTTTTAATGTGGTATATGATGCATTTTCAATAGCTAAAAAAATGGTGTAGCCAATTTGAGAAAGTAGATAACCCTTCATTATTGTCTTACTGTGCACAAGTTCTGCTGTTTTAACTGAATGATTACATTGTTATACCTGTTGGTGTAAAAGCCAAGGTTGTATCATATCACTTGATAAGATGTTCGAGGTAGCCAGTTGGAGGAAATGGATGGCTCTTGAAGGCTTTTTTACTGTGGACCAATGCTGTTGTTTTAAATTGAAACGTTACACCGTTTACTTATTGGTGCAAGGCTGCATCAGATACTTATTGGTGCAAGGCTGCATCAGATTTATCTGTTTGTTTTTAGTGAGCATCATATTGGAACTCAGAAAAAATTATATATGCATTAAACAAATTAGGTACATCTAACCAAATGTATAAGAAAATGGAAATGAAGTCCATGGTAGACTCTCCTCCAAAAGTTCTCTGTTTTGGTGCTGTTACATCCAAAGTGCTTATTGATGGTCAAGAAAGGCATATTTAAGCAAAGAATAGGGCAGTTTTATAGAATCTTCCAAAAACTCTATGCTTTGAACCAACTCTATCAAATATAGATATGCTACTTGAACACTTAGAAACAAACATCAAAAGTTGTCTTCTATAATATATGCATAGTGCCTAGTCCTCTCAAAGTTGTATCATATTTCAAGGAACCTATTTGGGAAACCCTGTCCTTGATCAAACTCATTAGATCTACCTGATTAACATGTAGAATACAAAGCTTTTTCAGGTCTGGAAATGTATGTACTATTCTTTTTAGCTCATTATCTAACTCATAAACCATTTCAGAATCCGTTCGAATGCAATCAATAATGTCTATGACAGATTTGGACATCTCAATATGATGAAGTTGTATCATGTTCTTTTGACAATAAAAATCGGATGAAATAGTATTTGAGAATTCATTGAGATCGGTATGCAAAGAATTTTGCATGCTACTTGTTTCTTTTGCTAAAGGATCTCCACATCTTACAAAACTTCTTTTCACATTCAAGTAAAATGACAGATCACTGGATACAAACATAGAGTTGAACAATTTACAATTCTTGCACAACAAGATTTCTCCCTCTTTGAGCTGGCTAGGAGTATTCTTATTAAATTTATAGCCTTGCATGGCATTTTCCACCCTTTGAAATTATTAAGCTAATCTACTTTCAACCTTGGAATTCTATGTGGTATCTCTCTCATAAATTCTCAAATTAAAACAGGTCCTTCTAAATTCCTCCTCATGGCTTTACAATTCCTGCGCAACAAGATTTCTCCCTCTTTGAGTTGGCCAGGAGTATTCTTATTAAATTTATAGCCTTGCATGGATTTTTCCACCCTTTGAAATTATTAAGCTGATCTACTTTCAACCTTGGAATTCTATGTGGTATCTCTCTCATAAATTCTCAAATTAAAACAGGTCCTTCTAAATTCCTCCTCATGGCTTTACAATTCCTGCGCAACAAGATTTCTCCCTCTTTGAGCTGGTCAGGAGTATTCTTATTAAATTTATGGCCTTGCATGGCTCTTTCCACCCTTTGAAATTATTAAGCTGATCTACTTTCAACCTTGGAATTCTATGTGGTATCTCTCTCATAGATTCTCAAATTAAAACAGGTCCTTCTAAAAAAGCTTACATGATTAGACTGTAACCCATAGTAATGTTGGGGAATACTGGGCCTCTGAAATGCCTCTGAAATTAGGGGATTGAAACAAGACAAATGAACTTTAGATAAAAGACTTCCTAAAGATCATTGCAATTTGATTGGACCAATTTTTGAAGCTTGACGTCCACTCCCCTTTAGCTAAGTTTAGTGAATTTGTGTTTAGGTCTGATCCTTCTATTCCTCCTCTACTGCAATATTAGCCAATAGGTCTGCTAACATATTTCCTTATCTCTTTACATACTGGAAGCTGACCTCATTAAACTTTCTAACTGCTTCCCTTGGCCAAGTGAGTTGTACTTCTGAATGCAATGCAAGATTTTTGTTTTGGTTTAAATTTTTAAAACAAATTGTAACATTTCGCTAGAACATGATCACATGCAAACCCAGATGCATCCTCTGAATTCATGAAGTACCAGGGCCTTTGTGAAGGTACTTTGGACCACTACCAGATGAGTTTCCTTGACTATGTGATGGAATTTTATCTTTTACAAGCTATCACTGTCTGGAAAATACTTGCAATTCATAATAATTAGGAATTCTATATAAAAGATCATCGGGAAGGTTGGAATCACATTCTCGACACTGCATTATTCATTGTCTGAATAGGCTTAGGAATACAAAAATTCCATTGCATTGCTCTTGCACTACTTAAGGTCCTCTTTCCATTTCTCATCCGATTTTCTTCAAGAATGTTGTACAAACAATGTGACTCATCCACTAGTGGAGACTTCATTAAAGTAGGCACTCAAAATCCATGTTTTTGACAACTAGATATGGATAGATAAAGAAGAAATTTGGCAACTATACTGCAATAGCAACTGTCCTGCTGGCAACAATGCATGAAAATTTATAAGCCCCTATTGATGGCCTGATTAAAAAGCAAATAAATCTGGAACATAGATGCAAATGGAACAAAGTCAACATGTTAATCGCAATAAAGATAGAAGCCCCCCTTATATATCATAACTGTGTGCAAGGGGAGAGAAAAATCCCAATGTCCAATGTGCTGAAACACAGACTTAGAGGCTTTGGCCATTTGCAGTAAGGCCCATTTTGTGGCATGGTACGGGGCTTACAGGAAAGTCTGTTTTTGTTTTCTGTATTTCACTTTTTTCACAAACTATCCTTTTGTCTTCCAATTCTGATTTACAGCCTGTTACATCCATGTACAAGTTAGTTTTTAAAAAATTGAGGTGCATGGCAGGTGCATGGAGCACTATAGCATTTTATTTAACAAATGTTAAAAAAAAAATACTATAGCAACTTTTTATCCTGTTCATGGAAAAATATCTGGACAAAACCAAAAAACATCATCAAAATAAGTGGGATACTCAAAAGCGTTACAGCAATAGCTTGAATCCACATTTTCTTCGACCCAGTACCCTTTCCCTTGTTTGATCAAGTTAACGGATTATTATTCCCTTACAAATGGACTTTTTGTGATCCATTGTGTAAACAATGATCTGCTTGTTATAATCTAAACAAGTATTTTTTTTACAAAATATTTTGTCAATCACCAGATCTCTTTGATTTTTAATGTGGTATATGATGCATTTTCAACAGCTAAAAAAATGGTGTAGCCAATTCGAGAAAGTAGATAACCCTTCATTACTGTCTTACTGTGCACAAGTTCTACTGTTTTAACTGAATGATTACATCGTTATACCTATTGGTGTAAAAGCCAAGGTTGTATCATATCACTTGATAAGATGTTCGAGGTAGCCAGTTGGAGGAAATGGATGGCTCTTGAAGGCTTTTTTACTGTGGACCAATGCTGCTGTTTTAAATTGAAACGTTACACCGTTTACTTATTGGTGCAAGGCTGCATCAGATTTATCTGTTTGTTTTTAGTGAGCATCATATTGGAACTCAGAAAAAATTATATATGTGTTAAACAAATTAGGTACATCTAACCAAATGTATAATAAAATGGAAATGAAGTCCATAGTAGACTCTCCTCCAAAAGTTCTCTCTTTTGGTGCTGTTACATCCAAAGTGCTTATTGATGGTCAAGAAATGCATATTTAAACAAAGAATAGGGCAGTTTTATGGAATCTTCCAAAAACTCTATGCTTTGAACCAACTCTATCAAATACAAATATGCTACCTGAACACTTAGAAACAAACATCAAAAGTTGTCTTCTATAATATATGCATAGTGCCTAGTCCTCTCAAAGTTGTATCATATTTCAAGGAACCTATTTGGGAAACCCTATCCTTGATCAAACTCATTTGATCTACTTGATTAACATGTGGAATACAAAGCTTTTTCAGGTCTGGAAATGTATGTACTATTCTTTTTAGCTCATTATCTAACTCATAAACCATTTCAGAATCCGTTCGAATGCAATCAATAATGTCTATGACAGATTTGGACATCCCAATATGATGATGTTGTATCATGTTCTTTTTACAATAAAAATCGGATGAAATAGTATTTGAGAATTCATTGAGATCGGTATGCAAAGAATTTTGCATGCTACTTGTTTCTTTTGTTGAAGGATCTCCACATCTTACAAAACTTCTTTTCACATTAAAGTAAAATCACAGATCACTGGATACAAACATAGAGTTGAACAATAAAGAGACCTTCTTAGTTCTTGACTGAAGTGCATTTTGCATATTACCCTATGTTTTCATGTCAATGTTGTCAAGTACCCCACCCAGAACAGTCTCAGACTTGAACCTTGGAATATCTCATATACGAACACTTTCGGATAGCTCTAGACCTTTATTTTCAGTTTGATTATCCTAGTGCTTATCAAAATACTCCATTATATTCAAAAAAGTTGAAGTCACTTTCAAATAAGGATCTGTAAAATTAATAAATTTGAAGTTGTCTTCATCTTGTATATTTTTCTGAAGAGAAAAACAATTATGATTGTTGCAGTCCCCTCCCCGTGAGTGATGGAAATCCAAATAAATCCATTCACTTGCAGATGTAGAATGCTCCTTTTGTTGATGGAGAACCATTTTTGTAACAGATAAGGCTATAAGTTATTTTTTGGCATCATAAAACACGGGTGTTGGTAATGACTTGTAGGTGTTGTCAGTTAAGGTTAGCTTAGGTACAACTACTAGTTCATCAAAAGATCCATGTGATATTAATTTGGACTCATCTGATTTTTCCATAATAACATCTATTGTTTCCATCAATTCTGAGAAGATTTCAAATGTTCCTAAATGTACATAGCATGCATTGTCTTATCTTGTGAAGATAAGAAAAAAAAAGCTCGTGTACATGATTGGCAGACCAAAAGTGGAAAATAGAAAACACAATAAACATATGACCATATGACCATATTACCATATTCTCGAGTTGAATTTCAATAACAGAAATGTATAATTTGGCACCCAACACAGCGTATGCTATTAAGAAGAGTACTTGCATAATTGAACCGGGATTGATCTGGAGAAAAGGCAACCAGTGCCAACATCCATTCTTCCATGGAAACTTTGAGGCAATGTTGCATGAAAATATGGAATGAATTTTGAAATAAGCTAGAAAGTGTTATGAACTCTGAGTTCCACCAACTCAAGTAAGTATTCAATAAGGAACTCTAACCAGAGGCACATGTAGCAGATTAAACATACAAAGAACTCGGCCCAAAACCTAGGCCTTGATCTTTCTCGTTATCATAACTTCAACCTTGAGTAACCAAACCTAAAACACGTTTTTAGCTAGCAGAAGAAGGTGAATATCAGTTGAAATTGAACTACTCCCCCGAAATGTCACTGCAAAAGTTACCTATGTGCTACTACCCCATTTGGCATTAACCCAATGGAATGCTGGAGATACCAATTCACACCTTGATATCAAACTGGTAAAGATGCCCATCATCAAAAGGGCAGGTAGCTCATTGGTAGAGCAGGTCCTGCATTAAATTCCTAGCCAGCCCAATTTTCACCAAAATGAGTTTGTAGACAATGCAATAGAAGCACAGAAGACAAAGAACACTCTGCATTGACGCCACACTCACAAAACTACTCACATCAACCACAAAAATAGCTAACAACCACTTTAGACCACAACAACTGCAATGAGGCCAGTTCATCCCCTTACAAATTACTGAAATTTGATGCTCCATCTACCTTCAAAACTAACAAAAATTATATTCCCACTCCCACTTACAGTCGCTTTAATGAAGTGAAGGAAAAATGTCGCTCTTTTTTATTAGAGGCTTCAGCTCTGCCTTCCGATCCAAACCTAAGATATATCATTCAGAATGAGATTTCTTTTGTAAACGAGGATTGGAAGCAAGACAAGGGTTCTACTCCTGTTATGCCATTTATTAATTCCAATAACACCCTCCCCCAAAAATTCTTGTGTGTAGAGTCATTGGGTTTACTATGGTAATGGCTATAACATTTTGCAGTCTTTTCTTTGTTGGCCTGTGGTTTAGTGGTTAAGTAGTTGAGACACGGCATCACCATGTTAATGACCCAAAATCAAATTTAGATCAAAGCCTTAAATTATAAGTTGATTGAATTTTATGAGATTTATATGCAATATTAGTTCAATAATTAATAAAAAATAGTGTGAGGCACCCTAAATCAACTTCTGTTTATACAGCGTTAGAATTTCATTTTTGCTACATATTTGCATCTCAATTAGATTTTGCCCATTCCCATGTAGTGATTGTTCCTCAATTTATGCCTTACAACGTTTCTTTTGCAACATTTGGTGCAAATGCTAGTTTAACTTATCTGCCGTCAAGTTACGTTTTACATTATCATTAGAGAGGGATTACGATAACATAGTTTATGGATTAAGAAAATAAATAAATATTTATTATATAGTAATGATGGTTTATAGATTTCTTTATTTTTATTTTTTTACATTTTGGAGAATTATAGGGTATTTATTATATACTAATGATTGTTTATAGATTTAATTATTTTTATTTTTTTTCATTTTGGAGAATTATAGGGTACTTAAGCAAAGATAATCGTTGAAGAAATTCTAAAACCTATAAGAGGATTGATTGAATTATGCTCATGTATAAAAAATTTCATGTTTTTAGGAATATACACACATTTTTTATTTTCCCAAATTTAAGAATTTTTCAAACTATCACCAAGATCATCGAGTCGTTGCTAGATCATTCTTAGCAAAAACGTGCATGCATTCTTAACAATATGTACTTGTTCTTAAGAGCTTACACGTGTTCCGTTGCTAGATCATTCTTAGCAGAAATGTGCATGCATTCTTAACAATATGCACTTGTTCTTAAGAGCGTGCACCTGTTCCCATGTGGTAAAATTAGAAAAGGCTATGATATGTCCATTCCTTCCATAGGCAATGTCTCACATTTTTTTGCTAATGTTGTGTGAAGTGGGAGCATATTTGAGAGAGAATCAAGGAGGGCTTGACAAACTTTGTTGGCATACCCTTAATTTGATTCTAGGTGATTATTTTATTGGATTTTGTTTTTATTGTTTTTTATTTTGTTTTTTTTTTTTTAAATGAAAAAAAAATCCCTAAAATTATTTTTTCCTTATTAAATTGCAACATACTCAATTAATATGGAGTTCGGAGAAAACCAAAACTAAACATACTCTCCTAGAACCCTTATATAAGACTTATGAAATATTAGAGAGCCCTCTTGATTGTCATTAGCAACTTCTTTAGACATAATTATATCATCCATTGCAAATGCTTGAGGCTAATTAAATCATATTTCTAATTGCAGGGTTAGAATGTCTGAATATTATAAGATAGTTCTAGATAAAGACTAAGTTAGAGACCTAAGCATTTCAAAACAACAATAGATAACATTGATTATTGACCTAAGATTCCATTTTCAATCACTAGTAACAAAGAGACATATTTGTATGGATCGGTGGACCTACCAATTATTTATAGACAATTTGGTGGACAAGTGGTTTACATTATTTCACAAATCTCCTTGCCATAATAGGGAGGTGCATCTATATTTCCTTAGGAAATTATTAGTAGAGTTTTAAATGTTAGGTCACCATATCATAGGTCCTCAAAAGATAGAGAAAATTCTAGGCATGACACATTGATATGTTCTCATCCTCTTAGGTGAAGACCTAGCCCTACTACCTAGTATCCCCCCATAACAAAGACCATAAAAAAAACACAAACATCCATATCAACCTTGATTCATTGCCTAGTGAAACATAACACTTTCATAACATTATCTTGCTAGGAGTGATCTACATATGATGTTGAGATAGGGGTTGGCTCTTCACCTCCTATAGAAATGTTCAACCAATAGAGACCACATGGAATATCATCTGAGCCTAACAAGTGATTGAGTTTTTGGGAGACTCTTTATGGGACAATGGAGGCCACTATACATGAGAGTTTCATGGAGGAGGTTAATATATTAATTTTCTCTATGTTTTTCATTCTATATATAAGTTTTAATGCGATATATATATATCTATATCTATATATATATATATATATATATATATATATATATATATATATCTATATATATATCTATATATATATATATATAATCCTTCTAGGAGTGATTTACATATGATGTTCAGATAGGGGTTGGCTCTTCACCTCTTATAGAAAATGTCAACCAAGAGAGACCACATGGAACCTCATGTGAGCCTTACAAGTGATCGAGTTGTTGGGAGACTCTTTATGGGATAATGGAGGCCACTATAAATGAGAGTTTCATGGAGGAGGTTAATATCTTTATTATCTCTATGTTTTTCATTATATATATAATTTTTAATGCGATATATATATATATATATATATATATATATATATATATATATATATATATATATATATATATATATATATATATATATATACATATATATATACATATATATATATATATACATATATATATATATATATATATATATATATATATATATATATATATATATATATGATGTTTCCAATTGCTTATTAGACTCTTGATGTCATTATACATTAGCATCAATTTCTAACATGGTTGTAATAATAGAAAAACCCTACTTATTTGGTTTATCACACACTCATGTAGGGTGGAGCAAGTGATACATGAATTAAAATGATCCCTCCTTGAAAATTTTTCCATATGTTTTTATTCCATGTTCTAGATGTTTTTATTCTGAATGTTCTTTTAATTTGCTATAATTTTGGCTTTCATTTAATATTTATATAGGTTGAAATTTCATGCATCAATGAACCATATCCACCTAGGATGGACATATCAACCCTTTCTTAGGTATCATGCATCAACTTAAATCTTGTTTAATTATGAATTTTGTTATTTTATTTTGGTTGTATTTCACATTTTTTAATTAAAAAGTTATTCTAAATGTATATGTAGGTTGGATAATTGATTTTTATGTTTCCATTATCACCATCATACCCTTCACCGCCACCCAATTTTTTCATATCATTTGTCTGATGCTACAGAACAAGTCTAATCTTTAAGAACCTTGGGCCTGATTCTTGGGATACTAGTTCCCCCAAGGTAGTGTTGATAGAGACAAACAACTTAGAAATTATTACAAGGGGTTCTCTTTTATATGAGGTCCAATTACACCTCACACCATTTGGGATAAGAGACCCATATGGATTTTTGCCTGACAATGATGCTTGCTTTATTGAACGTTGTGAGATATTCAATTATTGTCATAACAAGGGGAGCATGAAAACTAAAATAAAACTATCTAATTGTGAAAATAATACTATTGTAAACTAAATAAATGTTGAAACATAAATGAGGAAAAGAAGAAATGAACAACTAAACACAACAATAGTTGTGTCAAGAAAGTAGGTAGTTGATTTTCTAGCACTGAAAAGTTTAACTTATTAGAGAAAACAAAGAATATTCAGTATTTTATCTAACAAGTATCATTTAAGAAAGAAATAACGAAGAATTATAAAAAACACGAGAAAGAGCTATCTAGTTCACAAAATAGTTCATTAGCTAAGACCAATAAATCTCGTAGAATGCACACATAGATAAAATTAGTGAAAAATAGTTGGAAGCATGAGAAAAATGTATCTTGACTCACAATTCTGGTAGTGGCCTTCAAGGCTTCTCAATATTATTATCAATTAATACAAAGTACACCAACTTTCTAGTTTTCAATTTTGCAAAATTTTACTGAAGACTAGAAAGTTTACAAGTAAAGAAGTCCACACATTCAAATATCCTTCTTACTAGGAGTTTACATTTTTATAGATTACATGAGTAAATGTTTTAAGGACTATTGCGCTTCCAATGACTTGAAATCTTAACCTATTCGAATTCAGGAAAGAGCTATCTAGTTCACAAAATAACATGAGAATTAGAAACAACATGAGAAAGAGTTATCTAGTTCATAAATAATTTATTAGCTAACACCAATAAATCTCAGAGAATGCACACATAGATTAAAGTAGTTAATAATATTTGGAAGCGAAAGAATAATGTATGTTGAGTAACAACTTTGGCAGTGGCCTTCAAGGCTTCCCAATATTCTTATCAATGAATACCAAGTACACAAACTTCCTAGATAATGTCTTTTCAAATTTGGAAAATTTTACTAAGGACTAGAAAGTTTAGAATTAAAGAAGTTCAGGGATTCAAATGTCCTTGTTACTAGGAGTTTACATTTTTTATAGATTAGATGAGTAAATGTTTTAGGGAATATTAGGCTTCCAATGACTTATAGTCACGACCTATTCAAATTCTCAATATTTTGAAACACAACTTATGAAAATTCTTTGTAACTCCTAGTGATGGGAAATACATTTTCTATAGTGTGATTGGATTTCCTAGAGGGACCCTTGGGATTTCCTAAAGATAGGGTACCGAAATCTTATAATAGGAGTAGATCATATTTATCTTACTAGGTAATATCCCTCGCATGATGACATGATATTCTAATGTTTTATGTGAGAGGGCTTGCAGATATTTATTCAATGAGACCATGAAGGATTTCATTATTTTTTCTACTTTAAGGGCTTCACAATGTGTTGCTTGAGGTTATATTTTGTGATTCTCCTTGTGAAGAAATCAAAAGACAATTCTTCTAACTCCCTATCTGATTCTTGATTTACATATTAACTTCTCCTTGGGATCTAATGGACGATAGCTTAATCATATTGATCAATCTCTTACTTAAATAAATATCCTACTGATATTGAGCCACATAGCTAGAGGGGTCTTTCTCTAGCTTCTCCTGAATCTTATAGGCCCTATTCACCCTGATAGAGTTGTAGGTCAATTATTCCTCGCTAATCATAGGAACCTTTGATGGAGCCTAAGGAAATTGTTTGGGCCATTTCTCTAGTTGGTTTATAGCATTCCATACTCCTTGTAGTTGATTTCTTCCTTCTTTAGCTAATTCCCATAGTGGTAACAACTTGGTGGATATGTTCAGGAGGAGTTGGAAGTAAGGATAGACCTATTTGACCATGGCCTTGTATGATTCATGTGCTTCATATGCATAAGAATTTTCTTCTTTCATGTTAGTGTCCTTTTGTTTCATATTTTTGTTGTCGTCTTTCAATAGCTTGATGTACTGCTCTAGCTTTTCTATGTAGTCATCCTTCTTCTTTAGTTGTTCGGGGAGGTCTCTTAAATTCCTCACAATGGCATGAAAGAATGTTCTCTTGGATGATACCATGAAAATTGGATCCTTTTTGGTGTATGGTATGACATGCCTTTCTATAGTGACCATCATTGGAGGCAGATGGGGAGTGGACCAAGTTTTTTTTATTATGTTCCACTATTTTATTCATGGTGTGATCATATTTAAATTTTTCCAAAATTAATCATTTTTCTATTTTTTGTTGGTGCAACACCCATTTTCACAATCGACGAGTGACCACCTGTTATGGTAGGGACTGCTTGTTCAACTGAGTCAATGTGCATGGAATATATTCTCTATTGGACATCATGTTCTAGGGCTGCCTATTGGGTCTCAACAACTTCTTCTTGTGCTTTGGCCTCAGCTTCTTGCTATTGTTTCCTTTATTCATCTTCTTATTCTTTTCTTCCTTCCTCCTCTACCTTCCTCTGTCTTTCTTTCTCCCTACTCATTTCTTCTTCTTCCTTCTCCTTCCTTATATATATTACTATTGTGAATTTGTTTCCGTTATATATATATATATATATATATATATATATATATATATATATATATATAATTGTTGTTGTCCTTGGGTAGTTCAATTGGCAATGGTTGTGAAAATGAAGTGTTGAAGTTCAAATCCCTCAATTCACCCCCCTTTCTCTTTATTATATCATTATAAAAATTTCCACAATCTTATACAAGTTGAAAAATTTATATAAAAAATTGGGTTTTCCCTATGTAGTACTTCTATGCAATAATATATGCAATAATCTCTTCGATATTAAGGTATCTTTTCTAAATAACATATAATTGCTTATAAGCATAAACGAAAACCTCTCTTTTAAAATAATATAAAAAGTTGTTTTTTATCATAGTTTTGTTAGAAATACAAAAGATAAATATAATTTAATAGGAAAAAAAACAAAAAACAAACTAAATTTATCTAAAAATATTTTAATATTTTATATAAGTTATTTAAATTTTTTAAAATAAATATTAATTTACTAATTTTTTTAAAATAGTATATTTTTTTTAAAATTATTTTAAATATCTAAAATCTAACTCTCATTTTTACACTCAAAAATACAAATTAAAAAAAAAAAACAAAAAAAACAAAAAAACATTTTAATCTCACCAAAAATAAGATCACAAGATTCCAACCATCTTATTAAAATATACATTTAAATAAAAATAAAATATATACTATCACAATTGATAAAATCGACCATCCAAAATGTTTAATATATAACTAAGATCAATCTATATGGTAGAAAAATTAAACATAATACAATGCAACCTGTTACTATTATAATCCAACATCATATTATATTATATATCTATATATAGATATATATATATATATAAACCTATTTCCCCGTTATATATATATATATATATATAAAGCCGTTTCTCCACGCAAATCACCATACTATTGAGTTTTGCCATGTTTATCCTCATGTTGAATAAATGAGAGTATTGAAACGTGCTCGAACTTTCACTCTAAACTATTTGAACAATCCAACGAAATCTGAAGGATCCGTGAAAATCCATGGTGATGGAAACCGTGTCGTTGGCAGTCAACTACCCACGCCAACCAACAAGATTTGTGGGTCGAATTAATAATGGTCAGAGCCGCAAAAGCTACATATAGGTGCAGATTAGTCACACTGTCACACTCACAATATACAACTTATACATCACCTTCTTCTACTTATCTCTCGTGTGGAGCTATCACTACTTTCTAGCTAAGCACCCCCATCTCTTATCGATGGCTTTGTTTATGCCGTCCCATTGTTTGTTTTCTTACTCAAATGCTCAACAATGCACTCGGCTCTTTGAAGTAGACTTTGACTCACAAATGTCTCTTAGTCTTCAAGAAAGTTACTACCATAGTAAGCCAAGTAGGTGCAGAAGAGCTACGCAGGAAGCGAATGAAATGCTTTTGTACACAACTAAAGTCTCTCTTTCCCACTGCTCCCTATAATGCTTTTGGATCAAACTGCAACATAGAATGTGTGATGGTTTAAGCTTTTATAGAACTGAATACCTGTTTGGTTTTTTCGTACAGCTTGACAGATATAGATTATATAAGGAAAGCCTTCAATTCCAGAAACGCGATGAAGATTTATACTACCCAGAGAAGTATATAAGTGGGGTGGAGGTCAACTTGAAAGGTATAGTTTAGTTGTATAGAGAATTAATTCTGGATACAATATTTGAGAAGTATATAAGTGGAGAGTGGAGGTAAACTTGAAAGGTATAGTTTAGTTGTACAGAGAATTAATTTTAGATATAATATTTTGGTCTAATTTACTTATTAATTATTGATAATTAAATTAAAATTTTGAAATTTATATAGTAAATATTTACAAATTATTTTTGGTACTAGTTAAGATAAAAAATATATGTTTTTTTTCTTTTCAATTTAATTAAAAAATGCTACATAAAATTAAATTGAATTATATATATATAATTGCTAGAAAACGAGTTGAGGTTTCTTGGCCATTTGATATTGAAAAGCCATGATAATTGGTCTATATTATTGTGACAAAACCTATTTACAAATTAAAAATCTCTATTGTAAAGTAAGGGTAAATATCTATGGTTAAGAATCAAGTTACTTTTTTTTTTTAATGTATATATGTTTAACTCATGTATTAATTATTTTTATAATTATTAATATAGAAATAAAGTTATAGTTTAGTTAAGTTTTATGATATTTTTTTAATCATGGCCATAAAAGATGTATTATAAGATAATTATTTTGATCAATATCTTGATTTCATAGAATTTTTACCTCCCATTTAATTTATATGGCTATATCCATTTAAATTTAATTTAATTTATACCAGATTGATGGATCTAACTCCATATCTATCGTGCGCCAAGATAATTATTTTGGTCAATATCAATTCATATACTTTTTACCTCCCATTTAATTTATATGGCTATATCCGTTTAAATTTAATTTAATTTATATCAGACTGATCGATCTAATTCCATATCTATCATGCGCCAAGTGTGATCAAATTCGTCAATGTGCAAACCTTATTTTTGGAATGTCTAATTTGAGGAAAGGTTCTCACCTTAAGAGATTTGATCCCTCTAAGCAAATAATAGATCCAGAGTTAAATCGATTTAGGCTTGGTTCCAATTGAGGGCAACATTGTCACATTTTTAGATTATCATTATTATTTACATGTTTGAGATAAACCTCATACCTCACTTTGTTGACATGATAAATATTGTTAATAACTTTAATGATGAAAAATGAAGAAATAAAAATTTTGAATGGAAAGTGACAACGTACCGCATTTTTAGATTATCATTATTATTTCTATGTTTGAGATAAACCTCATACCTCACTTTGTTGAGATGATAAATATTGTTAACAACTTTAATGATGAAAAATGATGAAATGAAATTTTTGAATGGGAAGTGACAATATAATAGTGTTGAATGATATAAAATGTGGATAATAAGAACGTAGTTAATTACAAATAGTATTCATTGTGATTAATCTCAAACTATTTTCTTCTACTATTCTTATTGTCAACCCTATTAGTTTTACAATCTTTTCATATCGATTATATGAAAAGGCCAATTGAAATTGTAAACCATTCGAATATTTAACTCGAGATATTGTAGTAAACATCATATCTTGTTTCTCTTTCTCTCCAATATTAATAGATTGAATTACTGTAACACTAAAATCAATGCACATTGTCAATAGTTTTTTGTGATTACAGTGAAATCAATGCACAATGTTAATCCAATCACTTTAAAATTAATGTATCATTATACATCTAGTTACATCAAATCATAAATCAACATCTACATTGAAATCAATGCATCTAATGCAAGAAATCAAATATGATTAGAAAACAACATCTACACTGAAATCAATGTATCTAATGTAAGCAATCAAATAGGATTAGAAAAAAAAAAAACTACGCTAAAATCAATGTATCCAATGCAACCAATCAAATATAATTAGAAATAAACATCTACACTGAAATCAATGCATCTAATCCAAGCAATCAAGAAGAATTAGAAAACATATACAATGAAATCAATATATCTAGTGCAAATAATCAAATAGGACTAGAAATCGTTATCTACATTGAAATCAATACATTCAGTGGAAGTAGTCAAATAGGATTAGAAATCACCATATACACTGAAATCAATGCATCTAGTGCAAATAATAAAATATGGTTAGAAATCACCATCTCATTGAAATTAATGCATCTAGTGCAATAAATTTTATCCCTTTCTCCCCCTCCACCTATATCTATATCTTCCTCCATCTCTCATTTTTTGTCTCTCTATCTCACCCCCCAAGAAATGCACACACTCTCTCTCTCCATATTTATCTATCTCTCCCTCCCTCTCTCTATCTCTCTCCTCTTCCCTCTGTTCACCCTCCATCTATATCTCTATCTTCCTCTCTCTCCCCTTTGTCTCTCTATATCACTCCCAAAAAATACACACTCTTTCTCCACATCTATCTATCTCTCCCTCCCTCCTTGTCTCGCTCTCCCTCTCTCCCCTTTCTGTCCCTCTCCCCCCTTCTATCTCTTTTTCCTCCTACTCTACTCTCTCCCTCTCTCTCCATCACCCTTATCACTCCCTCCCTCTCTCTCTCTCTCTCTCCACCTTTCCCTCTCTATGTATTTCTTCTTACCTCCTTATCTCACCCTCCTAAAACTCCATCTCTCTCTCTCCCTCACTCTCTCATCTTATATCCCTCTCTCTCTCTCTC
This sequence comes from Pinus tabuliformis, assembly GCA_031772625.1. Classification (NCBI taxonomy): domain Eukaryota; kingdom Viridiplantae; phylum Streptophyta; class Pinopsida; order Pinales; family Pinaceae; genus Pinus; species Pinus tabuliformis. The sequence continues at coordinate 402,555,920 of CM062810.1, forward strand.
TCTCTCTCTCTCTTTCCTTATCTCCCCTCTTCTCTCCATCTCTTCTTTGTCTCTCTAAATCACCCCCAAACATATACACTCTCTCCCCATCTCTCCCTTGTCACTCCCCCCCTCTCTCTCTCCACTTTTCTCTCTCTATGTCTTTCTTCTTCCCTCGCTCTCTACCCTTCCAACTCCATCCCTTTGTTCCTCCCTCTCTCCTCTCCTCTCTCAAGTCCTCTCTCTCCCTTTCTCTCATACCTCCCTCTATTTTCCCTCCAACCATTTCACTATCTCCCTCCCTCTCTCCTTCTCTCTCCCCCTCTCCACCCCCTTCCACCTTTGTGTCTCCCTCTTTCACTCCTCTACTTTTTTCTCTCTTCATTCCTCCTCTCCCTTCTCTTTCATTTTATCTCCTTTAGTGCAAGCAATCAAATAGGATTAGAAATCACCATCTACAATGAAATCAATGTGTCTAGTGCAAGAAATATTCTGCTCTCTCTCCCCAATCTCTTTATATCCATATCTCCCTCCACCTCTCATTCTTTCTCTCTCTATCTAACCCCCCCAAATACACACACATTCTCTCTCCATATCTCTCTCCCTCCCTCCCTCTCTCTATCTCTCTCTTCTTCCCCTCTTCACCCTCCATTTATATATCTATCTCCCTATGTCTCCGCTTTTCCTCTCTATATCACCCCCAAAACATGCATACTCTTTCTCCACATATATCTATCTCTCCCTCCCTCATCCTCTCCCTCTCTCCCTCTCTCTTCGCCTCCTCTCCCTCTCCCCCCTTCTATTTATCTTCCATCCTACTCTCCTCTCTCCCTCTCCCTCTCTCTACCTTTCTCTCTTTATTTCTTTCTTCTTACCTCTCTCTCTCTCTCTCTACCCTCCAAATCTGTTACTATCTCCCTCCTTATCACCTTCTCTTTCCTTCTCTTCTCCCTTCTCTCCATCTATCCTTCTTTGTCTCTCTATCTCACAGCCAAGCACACACACACTCTCTCCTTCTCTCCCTTTTCACTCCCTCTCTCTCTCCACTTTTCTCTCTCTATATCTTTCTTTTTCCCTCCATCTTTCCCCTTCCAAGTCCATATCTCTATTCCTCGCTCTCTCCTCTTCTCTCTCAAGTCCTCTCTCTCATTCATCCTCTCTCTCCCCTACTTCGTCTCTCTCTCTCTCTATCTGTCTCCCTGCCTCCAACCCTATCACTATCTCCCTCCCTCTCTCCTTCTCTCTACCCCCCCTCCACCTTGGTGTCTCCCTTTCTCTCTCTTACCCTTCTTTCCCTCTCTCACTCCTCTGCTTTTCTCTCTCTTCATTCCTCCTCTCCCATCTCCTTCAATTTATCTCCTTCAATACAAGCAATAAAATAGGATTAGGAATCACCATCTGCACTAAAATCAATGCATCCAGTGCAAGAAATATTCTTCCCTCCCCCCCCCATTTATATGTATATATCCCTGTATCTCTCTTTGTTTCTCTCTCTATCTCATCCACCCCCCAAACACATGTTCGCTCTATCCATATCTATATATCTCTCTCTCTTTCCCCCCCTCTCTCTATCTCTCTTTTCTTCCCTCTCTTCACCTTCCATCTATATCTCTATGTCTCTATGTCTCTCATTTTTCTCTCTATATCACCCCAAAAACATGCACACCATTCTTATATATCTATCTCTCCCTCCCTCTTCCTCTCCTTCTCTCTCTCTCTCTCTTTCTTTCTCTTCTCTCCCTCTCTCCCACCTTCTATCTCTATCCCCTCCTTCTCTTCTCTCTCCCTCTCTCTCCATATCCTTTAACACTCCCTCTCTGCATTTCTCTCTCTATGTCTTTCTTCTTACCACCTGGTGGATTAAGTCAAATTAGGAGGTTGAATGAGCCCAAATAATTATCCATTTTTGGGGCTCATCATCACCCCCCTACTGAAAGTGTTGCTCATCCTCTGAGCAACCAATCTCTCTCCTCATCTTTGATGGCCCTGGTGGCCTCCTTAGCTAAAATCTCGGCCGATTTCTCCTTTTGCTGCCCTTTTTCCAAACTTCCTGTAGAAAGTCCTGTAGCTGAGTTCTAGCTTCCTATAGAAACAGACAGCACCACTGTATCCTGCTTGGCTGTGGGTGATTTTCCTTTTAGCTTTGCTGTGGCTGCCTTAGAGGTTCCTTCACTGATGTGGGCTTTTTCAGTCTTTTCCATCCTGCTCTGTAGTCTTTTCTCCCTGGGTGTTAGTGCCTTCATTCCTCCCACAGTTTTGGCCTCAACAATTTGGCCCTTTTTCTTGCTTTTCCTTTTGTTGTTCTTGGGGCTTTTCCTGTGATGGCCTATCCTGGGTCTTCTTACCACTGCCTTTCTCTCTTGCCTCCACGTGTTTCCTTTCTTCAATTTTGCCTCAAATTTTGTAAAAAAACTGTTTACGCTTCGCAGCTCTCTCATTACATCGAAAGCTGAAAACAACTCCAGAAGGAGCACTGCCAGACTTGCCCTTAGAATCTCTGATTGATTTTGCACTTGCAGTTGAGGAAAAAGTGGAATGAGCATCTTCCTCTAGCTTCATATTCACTTGCTTGGAAGGATTCACATTCTGGTCATGTAGATGTAGATCTTCAGAGAGCAAAGGATTGCAAGCAACTTGTGTATCCAGTTTCACTGACATCTTGTCCTTTTTAGGAACTGAAGAAGATGGGGTACCTCTTGCACCCATATGCTTGTTCATGTCATTAGCTGCTACATCAACAGGCCGTACTCCTGTGGAAGCCCTTTTGTCAGTTGCAAGAGCAAATGGTTGTGGAACAGTATACTTCAACCTTGCAGTTCCATTTTTTTGTTGGCCGATGAACTGAACCTTCTGTAGCTGACACTGTGACTTCCATATGTTCCAATTGAGACTTTTCTCCCATATTTCCATGTGAACTCAAGTCAATGCTACCTCTTGTTCCAACCTTTACAACCCCTTTGATAGAAGTACTTGGATGAAATGGCCTTGACTTCTGCATTTGAGAATTTCCACCTTTACCAAGAACACTTGAACCAGGCCTATGTGATTTCAACTCTATCAAATGCTGGTTAGACATATTTCCATTACCCTTAGAAACTCCATTCTTTTTATCGTGAGTCACATTAGATTGGCCTGCAGTTGAATCACGTACTTCAGACTGACGTTTGTGGTAATCGTATGCTTCACCATCTGTCTCAGTACTGTCTTGAACAATTGCTTTCTCTTCTGCTTGTTTTCTTTTTGTGGCCTCCTCAGATTCAATCTCCTCCGCCAGCATTAGAAGTTCATGTAGGCCAGTTGTAGTTGTCAATATTGTATTTGCATCGACTGCCCCTTTTTCATTCTCAAACTCCCCAGGGCAGAAAGAGAACTGAGGGCCCAGACTATTGGACAGGGAACAAATTTCAATGTTACCATCGACAACCTGTGAGCTCAAATTCTTCTCCATGGCTCTGACTAATCCACCTTCATCCACCATGATATGGGAAACATCTGCAGTCCTTACCATAACATGATCTGTTCTAGCTTCGTCCACCACTCATTTGGAGCTTGAATTTCGATGAAAATCCCATATTTTCTTTCTGCATGGTTGTTTTCTGCGTTTCCTGTAGAAGACTTCCTGTAGAAACGCCTGTAGAGTGCGACAGGCGGGAATTTTTTAAGAAATGGTAGAAATATCGAGAAAAAAAGGCAGGAAGCTTGCAGAGGACCACTGGTTAACTGATCTGGAAGTGGTGGACATGTGCTTCAATTGTGACAGTAATTAGACAAAGAGTGTTGAGAGTTTCAGCCGAGCGTCCCTTAAATTACTACGTGATTTGTGGTGAGGTGGTAGAGACGTGCGCTGGCCCATGCAAACTGTAGTGCTATCATTAACTGCATGTTCTACTTATTAACTGTATGTTTTCTTTTTGATCAGTTGCACTGGAGTTCAACAGATCTACCACTAACTGTGTTTTTCAACTTCCACGTAAATGACTTATCCATGCATGCTGCGTGATTTTTGCCTTGATGAGTGCAATCAAATATGGCTAGCTTCCTGGCTGAATCACACCATCTCATTCGTTCATGCAATGCTTACATTAGACTCATGCAATAGAGGAACAAGGTTTAGTCACATACTTGAAGTCAAATGACTGCTGTGAAGTGCTTTTTGCTGCTGCATGCTCATATTCTGCTGCTGCATGCTTGGATCCTTTGGTTGCATGAGGGCTTGGCTGATGATTTTTTATTGTTTTTCCTTGTGCAGGTGTCCTCTGACCAGATCTAAGCTGCAGGCATTTGTTTCCACGTTCAAATCTGCACCTTCAAGCTGCTGCTGCTGCATTTTCACCAGACCAAAACTTATTTTCGCCATTGCTCCCAAACGATAGATCGGATCATTCTGAAAATTGCTGAGCATGTTCCTATCATCATGATGCACCTCCCATAGCAAAATCATGATCAATGGATGCACGGATTTCGAGAAAAATGGAAAATGGCTAAAGATTTCAGAGATCGATTTCTCGGAAACCATGTGTCGGAATCGGCTGAAACTGCTTGGGTAGGTTACCATCACTCATATGCATATCCCCATGAAACAGGTTTTGAAACGGATGCACGGATATGGAGAAAATGCAAAACTGGCTGATGGCGATGGAGGCTAATTTCTTGGAAACCATGCACCGGAATTGGCTGAAACTGCTCAAGCATGTTGCCATCACCCTTGGACAATTCCCCATAAAATGGTTTTTCAAATGGATGCATGGTTTTCAAGTTATGGCAAAAACAAATTTTGTTCTAGGTATTTTTGCTTCAAGGCATTTTGCATTTTTGTTGCATGGTATGAAAAATGAATTTGGGCTGTGATGCAGGTATGGAGATGATGGAGGAGGAGTTGGAAGATTGCATGAGGACTTCTGAACCCTTGAGGAAGCTACCATGTTCACCAAACCACTTTTTCCAATCCATTTTTAACTTCTTGTAGCTCCTACAGGAACTTCCTGTAGAAAACACAGTTTTGAGGAAAGAAGCACAATGTCATGGAAAAAAAATGATGGAAAATGGGTGAGGGATGGAAACATGGATGCTTGCAGGCATAACCAATAGATTCCAAGCTTTAGATCCCCTTCCAAAATCGAATCTGGCTCGCTTGAAGGTTCTACAGGATGTTTCCTGTAGAAATATAGAACTTCCTCTAGAAGGCCCAAAAACTCCTTTGTCTTTGTTTTGAGTGATCCTCCTGACCTGCAATGTCATTGCTGCAACATGAAATTATTCAATGGAGATTAGCTTTATTTTTCTTTTTCTTTTTCTCTTCTTTTTTTTTTTTTTGAAAAACAACTAGGGCACCTCATGGAGGTTTTCACCCTAATTGCCTGCCCTGGGCGCCTCCAAGGGAGGTTTTCACCTAGAGATCTTATTCTCTTTTCTCTTTTTTTTTCCCAACCCATTGACCGCCTCATGGAGGTTTTCAATCAATGAGCCAATCTAAGGCGCCTCCGAGGAGGTTTTCACCTTAGATTTCTATTTTCCTCTTTTTTCACTTTTTTCTCTTTTTCTTTTTTCTTTTTTTTCTTTTTTCTTTTTTTTTCTACCCTACCCTACTTGAAAAACAAAATCATTTTCAAGTATAAGAATACTTCCAATGGAGCCATGTGCACATCGAGATTAGAGACAAGATGATGTGAAGGCTCGAAATGCATGCTTTGATAGGTATCCAGATCTCAGAAACCAAATGATCTGACCTTGAAGGGATCAAACATAGCTGAGGAAGAGAGTACCGCTGCAACTTAGTGACCGTCTGAAACCATATCTCAATATAGCTCTGATATCCTTGGTTCTTTTGCTGATCTGGATCATGTTTCATGTCACCTTCTAACATGACTTTCTCATCTTCCTCTTTTTGTTGATCTTTCTCTTGAATACATGGAGGATTTGATGGTAACCATGAAGGAACTCTCTCGATCTCTGATTCTGATCTCTTCTCTTCATCAAGTGCAGCCCATGGTTCTTTGATCTCCTCTTTTGAATCTTCTTTTGCTGGATGTGATCCTTCAATGCTTTCAAGATGATCTCTTTTTTGCAATGCTTTTCCTGAGCTATGGTGAAGATCATTGAGCTCAAGAGGATTCATTTGGATATGTTGTGCCTCAGCTTTGCAATTGGGTTGAGCTACTCCATTGTATGGCTTTGGAAATGGTACGGGTAGTTGAGTGGAGGTGTGAAATTGAGATGGAGATGGATGGCATTGTGGTTGGGTAGGCATTTGGGGTTGCCTTGGTGGAGGAGGAGGCGATGGTTGTGGATGAGCAGGTGGTGGAGGAAAATGAGCGGGATGAGAGTTGTATTGGGGCCTCCACTCCTCATAAGGTGCATTCCACTGAGGCTGTGGCTGAGCATAAGAGTGAAATGAATGAGCAGCTGGTCGGGCGTAATATGGATCTGTGAAGGAACAAGGAGGAGGTGTGAACCATGAAGGGTGAGCAGGGGGACCCCAAGAGGGTATGGAAGTGGTTTGATAGGGGTCATAATAGGTCTGGGATGTACCTTGCATTCCCTGCTGGTAGGGTATGGGTCCATGTGGCCTCCTTTGGTTCATATAACAGAGTGATTCAGTGGCTCCTTTGGCTCTCTGGTATGCAGCTTTGAGTCCAGGCAAGGAAGGGCACTGATTCGTAGGATGGTATTCTTCACAGACGAAACACACTTCTAGAGAGTGCATTGGACATTCGTTCCTTGGATGCTTTCTAGTGCACCTAGGACAAAAAATGGCCAAAGCCCTCTTGGCTTCTTCTCGCTTCTTTTGGATCCGTAAGGTATCCAGTTGCATGGCAAGAAACTGCCTCATATCACTCTTGAAATCTTCAATCTGATTTTCAAATTCATCTTTGGGCAAGTTGCTGCTCCCAACATTTCTGCTTGTAGCCATTTGCTCCAGAGGAATGGTTTCTTCTTCTTCTTCCCTTGAGGTTCTTCAAATATCTCTTGCTGTCCACCTAAGGGTTCTTTAATCACAGTCATCGAAGAAGAGAGAAGGTTGACTGTGTGAAGCAGTGGGGGTGTTGTGCAATCATTTTTCTAACTTATCTCTACTCCTACAAAGCATGAAATGAAATCTTTTTGGTTGATTTTTGCTTTTTTCCTACTTCTACCTGCAAAACTGAAATAGATTGAACTGCAACTAACTATCTTTCTAAAATGAAAATGCGGAATTGAAATGAAAGCAGGAAAGGACTAATCTATTTTGCTCAAATGAAATTGCAGGAATGAAATGCTAGGCTACGCTTGCGGAATTGAAATGCTAATATACGCTTGCAAAAATGAAATTGCGGAATTGAAATGCTAATCTATGAAAGCGGGAAATGCTAATCTACTTTTGCATAAACGAAATTGCATAATGGAAATGAAATAAACTACTTAGCAGAAGATTGTAGTGGAAAATAGAAGAAAAGCGAAAATCACCAATACTCTGACGCTTCCCCGGCAACGGCGCCAAAAAGGATGGTGGGCCCCAGTATTGTAGCAATAATGCTACAACTCCTGGAACTCCCTTCTTTAATTTTATCAACCCGGTAGTTCGTAACAAACTTGGAAGTGACGGTGCTGTATGCACAAGTACTAGCTCTTGCCGCAGCTGTCACTTGGTCAGCTGGCACAAGTCCGCTAGGAGCTTAAGCCAACTTCTATGAGCTCTTAGAAGAAGCTTTTTAATTGATGGATGAAAGCTAACTCGAAGGAAGCTAATCTAATTGCGAAAAGAAAATGAAAGCCAAAAAGGAACGCAAACCCTAGCGAACCCTAATTCTACTAGCTAGTCCTACTGACGCAAAGGAGAGCATGCAAACTACTGAAAGAGATGCCATTACTTCTAGGAAGGTAAAATGCATGTGTCTAAGTTATCACTATCTGAAGAAAACATCTTTTTGTATTTTTGATTAAGTTATTAGAATTATCATGGATGTGCTTTTAACTAGCTTTTCACTGTGCAGAGGTGGATCAAGGAGGAGAAGCGCTTGGGAAAGGTCGGGAAGGTTCAAAGAGGGTCTAAGGAGCCCCTAACACCCTTCCAGAGAGTCTCACAAAGTTTGGCTGCCAAGAAACTGTGTTTATGAGCTTCTACAGGAAGTCTGCAGGGGTTCTACAGGATGTTCAGGATTTCTACAGGATGTTCTGTAATTCTTCTACAGGATGTTTCGAAATGGGATTTTGGAGCATGGATGGAGGGAAAAAGATGGAGGAATGAGTATGGAGGTGAAATAGGGGTGTGAAGAGGCCTAGGACTTGGTGGATGAGGCTAAGGAGCGATTGGATTTGTTCAAGGATGGAGGAAGCGATGATGCACAAGAATGTAGGAATTAGGGCAAGGTGGGGAAAGTATGGCAAATGAAGGGTACGAATCATGGACTAAGGGTTGGAGCAGATTATCAGATGGATTATGGGTAGATAGAGAAGGATAACAGGTACTCTGCAAGTGGTTTTTCAAACTGAACAAACAAAGACATGCAAGAAAACAAAGATCTAGTTATGCTACCCTAATATGATCTAGCTAACAGTAACAAGAATGGACAACAGCTTTATTTATAACAAGAACCACGTACAACACGTGAGAAAGAACATTCCAAAAGATCTGAATGCATGACTAACTCCTACCAATCTATTCTAAACATAAAAAGCTACTTTAACCATCAAGAGCAACCTAAATAACAAAGCAAGACTTAAATTTAAAGAGCAGATTTTATTTTAAGAACGCAGCAAACACACATAAAGATAAACAAAGGAGGTACTGGGCGCTTGAGATGGGCCCAACCCCAAGAGCTACAGCCTCCTAAGAGAGATTTAGAGCTGGTGCAAAGCTGGATTCATCTTTATTGATCAAGAAATGAAGAGTTACATCAAAACTGTCCACAAGGAGAGCTTGAGAATGAGCTGAAAGCAAAGCTAATCTATTGCCTAAAAATTGAACTACAAAATGACTACAACAAGACTATGAAATGACTAACTACCAGCTACAAAATGACTAACCACTAGCTAACCCAAATGAGGCCCTAAGCCTTCTTATTTATACAAATTGAGGACCCAACAGTCCTCCTAAACTTTAGGGACTCGGCTGCCCAAAACTTGTAGTTAACAGCAGTCCTACTTGACTTGCTTGGCTGCCCTTGTGCTAATTGATTCGGTGGCCCTTGAACTCTGAGCTGATGGTGGAGAATTCGAGGTAAGGGCCCATAAATGAAGGGGACACCTTCCTACAAATCCTCTCCCTGATTCTCCCACGAATTTGGCTGCCAAGTGCTCATTAAGACCTTCAATTTTGTCTCCAAGTTGACCAAAAAGGCTACACAAAGCACCCATTAGACTTGTTGGCATAATGACTAACCAAATTCACTCTATTAGCATAAATATAATAAAAAACATGCAATAAACTAATGAGAATGGTGGATTAAGTCGAATTAGGAGGTTGAATGAGCCCAAATAATTATCCATTTTTTGGGCTCATCACCACCCTCTCTCTCCCCCTCTAAATCAATTTCTCTCCCTCCCTCTCTCTCCTTCTCTCTCCCATGTCTTCCCTCTCTTCCTTTCTCTCTCTCCCTTTCTCTCCCACCTCGCTTTTTCTCTTCCATAATCCCTCTCTCTCTCTCTCTTCACTCTCCAAATCTATCACTATCTCCCTCCCTCTCTCCTTTATCTCTTTATCTCACCCAAACATACACACTCTCTCTTCATATCTCCCTTTTCACTCCCTCTCTCCCTCTCTCCCCTTTTCTCTCTCTATGTCTTTCTTCTTCCATCCCTCTTTCCCCTTCCAACTTCATCTCTCTATCCCCCCTCTCCTCCTCTCCCTCCTTTCCTCTCTCCTTCTCTCTCTCAAGTCCTTTCTCTCGTCTTTCCTCTCTCTCCCCTTCTCTCACACCCTCTATCACTCTTTGTCTTTGTTCTTCCCTCCCATATATATTTTGAATTCATATATATATCATGATATATTAATATATATTATAATATAACAAATTTAATATTCTATTAATCCAAAGTTATTAAATTTAATAATATTAATACTATAATATATTAATATTAATATTAGATTTAATGATGTTTTTTACATGTCATGAAAACAAAATTTATAATAAAACTACATCATATTAATATTTTCAAATATTACAACTTTGACGTGGAAAAGTTAATGTCTTTAAAGATTTTAATATACCCATAGGATATGATTTTTCCTTTTAAAGATTCATTTTACAAATATTTAATTTAAAAAAATATTAAAAGATTTTGGAGCATGATTTTCCATTCTTTGCGTTGAATTAAACTTTTTCCTTTGATTTAAGAAATGATATTGGCTTTAGTAAAGAGTAAAGATGTTTAGAGTTTTACCTAATTGGGAATTTTAATGTGGTAAATTGTTTTGTTCAAAGTAAATTTATGATCCATTCAAATTCAACTTATATGATAAAATATCTATTAATGACATGACATAATTGTATCAAGGTTCTTTTATCTATATAATTACTTTCATTTTTATTTAGGGTAGACATAATTTTTTTTTCTTTTTATTATTATTTTAATGGACCAACATACTTACAAGTCTCCCTCATATTGAGTAGACCCAACAACTTTAAAAAAGGTAAGACGTTATTTGGTTTGTATCAATTTTGGTAAATCACCATTATTTGGTCTAGTCAAAATATGAGTTGCAATCATGGTTAAGACCTTAGAGTGCTAAAAAATGAGCTCTACAACCCTAATGGTCAGGCGGCGCTAGGAAGAACCACAGACTGCAGCAAGAGTCAGACCCAAAAACCAAGAACCAGAAGAAATGACAAAGGAGGAGAGGAGGGGAGAGATCCCCTCCTATCGAGATGCGGTGGCAGGGGAAGGCCAAAACACTAGTAATCAGGTGGGAGAAACAAGAAAACCAGGGCCTGTCCTTGGAGCACAATGGAAGGCAGGCAACAGAGGCAAATGTTTAACATGTGCGACGGAGAAACCAAGATTCATAATTTCGATGAACAAACTGGAGCAATACTGAAGCTATATGAAAGACCATGCGCTCATATGCAAGTTCATTGGAGTATGGCCGACGGAAAAGGATCTCACCAAATGGATCCAGCAAAAATGGCAACCCCGAGGCCACATCGAGCTAAAGCTGGGAGCAAGAGGCTTCTTCATGGTAATATTCTCGAACCTGCAAGATAAAGAAAAAGTTTTTGAGAATGGCCCTTACTTTCATTATAATGCTGGATTGTTTATGAGATACTAGGAAGAATGTTATAACCCAGACAAGGAAAAATTCTTGGCAGCCCCGGTATGGGTTAGGTTATTTGGCCTTCCAATGGACTTCTGGGACCTGGAGATCCTAGAGGGCATAGGAAACACGATAGGCAGTTTTGTCAAAATAGCAGAAACGACAAAAAAAGGAAGATACACCTCATACGCTAGAATTTGTGTTTACATGAATATAGCTGACCCTATTCCAGACACAGTTGAGCTAGAGTATCACGAAGAGGTATAGAAGCAAACCCTCGACTATGAACATATTCCATTCAGATGCAGAAGATGTCATGAATATGGACATCTGTTTAAGGAATGCCCACTCAATATAGAAGAAGAGGAGCGCAGGAACAAACAGTAGAGGAAAAACCAAGAAGACAAGGAAGGGTTTCAAGAAGTAAAAAGCAAAAGAAGACAAACAAGAGAGAATACCAGCGAAGGAAAGAAAGAACAACAAGCCCAGCCAAGCAATACAAACAGCTTTGAAGTCCTACAAGAAGAAGAAGAAGATAACAACGAGACCCAAACAATGGACTATCAGGGGGAAAAAGGAAAGGAAAGCAGCACAAGCCAAGGCAAATCAAAACCCAAGAGGAAAGCACAAAGCGAACTGACAGAGAAGGAGGAAAAGGAAGAGAGGGAGAAGATGGATAACGCTATAATGGAAATTGACACAAGCAGAGGAGAAGAACTAAGTTCAGAAGAAGAGGTGTTGAGGAAACTACTAAATGAGTGGAGACACCTGGACGAAAGATTCATTCTAGAAGAGCAAAAAAGACTATACAGAGAAACATTTCAACAGTACCAAGCGAAACAGGGACAAGGGAAAATGGAACTGGTAGAACAACTAGGCCTTCAATAGGACAACACTCAAGACCATCAGAGCAAAGAAAAAGGAGGAAAGAAAAGAGGTCGAAGAAACCTACAGGAATCGATACAGATTATGGGAGAAATGTTAGTAAATACAAGGAGGGTAGTACCACTATCGGCGATATTCCACCAAACCAGCCAAGCACCCCAATGATAATTACATCTTGAATATAAGAGGCCTTAATAGTAAAGGCAAATAGAGACACTTAGCGGAAAGGCTAAGAAAAGAAAAACCGCAACTAATGTTGATACAGGAAACAAAAATCTCAGGAAGGAAAATGGAGGAAATCCTAAATAAAATAAAACCGAAATATGAATGCATGTTCATAGATGCGAAAGGTAGTGTGGGAAGTATAGCAATACTATGGAACCCTGCAGAGATTACGGTAGATTACTAGATAGGCATGAAAAGAATACTCACAGGACGCTTCCGACTAATTGGAAACAGAAAATGGTTTCTAGTCTCTGCAATATACGGCCCTCATACCCTTGTAGAAAGAGGAAGCTCCCTCCTCCAACTACAACAGCTTGGAAAACTCCATGAGGAGAAACTGTGGATGATAGCAGGGGACTTTAACTTGACAACATCAATAGAGGAGAAGAAAGGGGGTCTGCAAAGAGAAGAGCCAGAGATGGAGAGGTTCAGGGACCTTCAAGCAGAACTGAAATTGGTAGATATTCCAACCATAAATGGAAAATATATGTGGAACAATCGAAGAGGAGGGAGCAAACAAATAGCATCTAGGTTAGATAGATTCTTAGCAACAGAACACTTCATTGGAAAAGATATTTTCTATGAAGCAACAATCCTCCCGTGTTTAGGGTCGGACCATTGGCCCATTAAATTAGAAATAGCTATGAATCATCAGAACCAGAATAGACCCTTTAGGTTTGAGGCATTCTGGCTAAGAGAACCCACCTTTATCAATAAAATGAAGAATTGGTGGAAGGAGACTGAGACTGTGATGGAAGGAAGAAACCAAATGCACACCCTCCAACTCAGATTAAAAGAATTAAAAGGAAGGATAAAGAAATGGAACATATAAGAATCTAGAAACACCGAGAAGGAACAAGAAACACTCCAGATAAAGATGAAATAAATACAACATAAAATCATAGAGGAAGGAAGAAGTGAAGAGATGGCAGAAGAGGAAGCACTGGTGCTAAATAAGCTGGAAGAAAGGAGAAATCAAGACGAAATCTTTTGGAAACAAAAATCAAGAATCTAATGGCTAAAAGAAGGAAAAAGAAACACGAAATTCTTCCATAAAGCAATGATACAGCATAGACAACAAAACAGATTCTTCTCCCTAAAAGACCAACAAGGCAACAGGATAACTCAGAAAGATGAAATGGAGAACTTGCTGGTACAAAATTTTAAAGGGCTCCTGACATAACCAAATATTAGAAGGGAGGACAACATCTGCAAAATTAGTCAACATATCCCCAAACTAGTAACTAGAGATCAGAATTTGGCTCACTTAAGAGTTATAACAAAAGTGGAGGTGGAGGAGGTAATAAAAAAGATGGTAAAGAATACATCCGGGCCTGATGGATTCACTGCAGAATTATTTCAAGCTACGTGGAACTTTATGAGCCAAGACATAGTGAATGTAGTAGAAGAATCTAGATGCACCAAAAGAATGGATCTAGCCCTGAACGCCACATTCCTAGCCTTGATACCAAAGACGGAGCATTCGAAAGAACCACAAGGATTCTGACCTATAGCGCTCTGCAATGTTATATATAAAATCTTAGCCACAATAATGGTGAACCAACTGAAACCAATACTACTTGGGTTGATATCCCAGGAGCAGACAAGGTTTGTCAAAGGAAGACAAATAACAGACGACATAGTGGTAGCACAAGAAGCCATACATTCATTTAAAAACTAAAAAACCAAAGGGATTCTAATAAAATTAGACTTAGCCAAAGCCTATGACAGACTAAATTGGAGATACCTCCAAAAAATCCTAAAGGCATTCGGCTTCGATGACAGATGGATAAGTTGGGTAATGTCAATGATAACCATGCCAGTTCAGTCAATACTACTAAACAGATCACCTACATAAGCTTTCAATGCATCGAGAGGGCTCAGGTAAGGCGACCCGCTATCTTCGTTCCTATTTATCCTCGCAGCCGAAGGACTAGGAAGACTAATAAAAGCTAAAGTATACAGCGACCAATTCAAGGGCCTAAGACTCTAGGGAAATGATATCTCCCTAACCCACCAGAAATTTGTTGATGACGTCATGCTATATGGATAGACAACGCTCAAAGAAGCAAAAAAAATAATGGAAATTCTTACATACTTTATAAGTGCCTCGAGGACAAAGATAAGTAAAGAGAAATCAGAAATTTATTTCTTCAATACCCCTACATCCTCCCAAGACTTCTTGGCAAGAACCATGGGATATAGAATTGGGAATTTCCCTACAAAGTATTTAGGAATCCAGTTAAATGACCAGCAAAATAGAGTGGCCAACTGGAGTACCCTAATGGGAAATATTCAACAGAGAATGCAAAATTGGACATTCAGGGTGCTAAATACCCCGAATTAAATCATTCCACTAAAATCAGTGCTTCAATCCATCCCGATATACCAACTTACCAGTCAAGCCACCCTGTTACACTAAAATTTGTCACCATGACTATTTGCAGTTAGTATGGCTCCATCAATTGTCATACTGTCCTCCTTGGCAAGTCTTATACCTCTGCTCCTCATGTCAAACTCCAAGAAAGAGAGAAAGTCCTTAAAAGTCAATATAACTCTGGTTACGCAGTTTCTCTTACCCTTACCTGCCTGTACGCACCTCAAGTTCATAATACCTGCGTACTTGTACGCTCTGTCTGTAAAGGGGTGGGTGCGTACTCCTGTAAAGGTCAAAAGGCGCAAGTTTTACTTCAAAAAAGTTACTTGTGGTCGAATCTAGAGCATTCTAGAAGATGGTTTGACGTGGATTGAGCGCCTCCAGATGGTTCATGCATCCCAAAGTAAGAGGAACTTATCCCATGAAGGGGGGAGCTATCCCATTGAAAGAGGGGCTTATCCCATTCATGGTGGAACTTATTAACTTCCTCCAAAGCACTATAAATACAGGCATTGGGCCAGAGGGAGGGGAGGTTGAAAGCTGAACATTCCTAAGGGTAGATGCTGCTGAAATTAGGACTCCCTTATAGAGCTTGAGAGGAGAGATTCCAATCCTTTCTTAGCTTCATTTGGAAGTGGGTGAGCTGATCAAAGTAGAGGAGAACTCTTGCTGGACCCTGGGAGGGACCTGCACAACACCAAGGCACTAGTTGTAAGGTTTCTTTTGTTTCCAATTAATACAATTAAGTTCATTTTTCTCAACAAGTTGTTATATATAATTTGTTTCATAAACTCCTTGGTCTTTATGATGAATATGTTTTATTATATGAGTTATTCAGGTGCTATGTAATCGTTTGCTTGTTAGTGAATGCAGGCTTCAAGGAAAAGGAGGAGCTCATCTGGATCAGAGAGGCTTGGCTACTATAAACAGCGTTGGACTAAAGGTAAGCCTTAAACACCTGGTTGCTTTTATTTTAAATGCATATTTAGGGAAAGATAATGCTTGATTGTTTTGTTTGTCACTAGAAAACCTTAGCTTCTAGGGAGGTCGGTTTTGTCCGCAAAATTGACTCTTTCCGCATGACAAAATGGCGACTCCACTGGGGAATCCATGGATATGATTGATTTCTCTTTTGATTGATACTTTGATTTGAGGAACTTTGATTTTTTTTCTGGTTTTTGACTGATTGACTGTGAATTTGGGTGGAATAGCTTAGGATTGAGTTAGTTTTTTATTTTTCTTGTTTTTGAGAGTAGTACGCACCCTCTGCGTTAAGCACAGTGCGTACCTGTACGCACTTCTGCTTCGTACACAGAGCATGGCCGCACCTGTGCAAACAGGCTGCCTGCGTACCCTGTCAAAAGTTTAGAAAATTTCCATTTTTTCCTTTTTACCTATTAGATTTTGTTTATAGTTTGTTAAGTGCTACCCAGATCCACTGGTTACCTGTCAGAAGTTTTCATCTAAGCTTGTTTCATTAGCATCAAGGGTTTTAGTGAAGTTCATAGAAATTCTAGCCCTAGGTTTGATTTTTGTATTGGTCTTGTAGTGACTTTGGCTTTAGAAGTTGTAAAAACCTTGGATATCCCTGGTCTTTTCAGTCTTCTTAGGAGTCGGACCTTTCGTAAAATCCACCTTTGTCTGAGAAAACTACCGTTGTGTTGTCTCTTTGCGGAATTTCGAGAAGGCTTGTTTGTTAAGCTGTGAATTTCATTCTTAAGAAAAAGAACAGAAGCTTTTTATTTTTGTTTTTGACTGGTTTATGATTCTGCATGAATTAGTCCTTGGTTGAATTGTAACCGAGTAAAGCAACCTGGAATTATATTTTGTAGGCTTTTACCTCATTAGATTTGCTTTTTGGTAAATTTCTCTTAGATTTGCTTTTAGGTAAATTTCTCGTAGATTTTCATAGATTTTAAAATTGATTTTTGTTAAGTAGTTTTATATGCTTTATTAAAATAGGAAAAAAATACAAAATCTCTTTTGAGGAAAGTTTGTTTTAGTAGCATTTGAAGTCTTTGAAAAGAGAAAGGAAGTTTTCGTGAAATAATTAGTGGTCATGTGTTGTGTGCTTTGGAAAAGATAAAGAGATTGTTTCTTTGATTTTCATTGCCAAGAAAGTTGTCTTTATAAATTTTGCATTCTCCAACTCTCTTAGCTACGGAATTCATTGAAAAGGAAAGATAGTTTAAATCATCTTAGGTGCATCTTTTTAGTGGATTTGAGTCGAGTCTACACATCATCAGTTTCATTTCCTCCACCTTTTGTCCTAAAGAAAAGCCATAAAAATTAATGCTTAAAGTAAAATTAACTTAGTAACTTTTTATTTACTAGGGCTCTGAAACACCAACATAGATCAGGCTAGTGTCTTGGAGTAGGAGAGTAATTAACTCTCCAAGACAGTAAAAACAAACAAGTAGCTCATCTTGTGGTAGGATAAATCCAACTGTTACATTTATGCTCTGGGAAAGCTCCTCTTAAAGGAGAAGCACGAGATCGTGTCCGAACCAGTGAGGGGATCAATCCTCCTTCATTGGGAACGACGCCAGATATGCACGTACTACAAACGGTAAACCTCGGATTAACCATTGTCGAGGAGCCTGGGGTCACTTGTCGGTAAACTTTGGATTATTGTCAAGGAGCCGGCAAGGGGATTGAGCTTGTTACTCTGCCGTTGCGTGCTATCGGATCGTAGACTGTTCCCCCAGGTATATTTGTTGCTGTTGGTGACCTTAGTGACTATTATCTTTAGGGTTCTACCTAAGGTGACGGTGGAGGGAAGATCCCACTGTACCTGGAGCAGACGTCGGCTAGACTCACTTGGATTTTCTGGGGGGTTCACTTCACTCGAGACGGTTAAAGTGGAGGAACTTGTGCCAGTCTATTCATTAAGCAGGTTGTCGGGGTAACTGTTCCACCCGCCACTTCTGTACTGAATTCTGCGATGTTGGACTTCATCACCAACTAGTGTTTTCGGTCTGGAAGGTCACTGTTTGTGTGTGGTTTGACGCCCTAGATTCTTTAGGCATGTGATTTGAATTTGTTTGGTTCTTTAGAGACTTTAGGCAGTTTGCTTTGAGATTTTAATTTGTTTGCTTGTGCAGTAGTTAAAAGTTTTAACTGTGGCTGAATTACCGAGACAGTCCCGTAGACTTCGGGGCCAGTCTCCTGAGGTTGTAACCGTGGCCGATTTGTTGAGGAAGTCCCGTAGACTTCTGGGCCAACCTCCTGAAGACATCACGGGTCATTACGAAGGTTTGAAAGTCCTCGTAACTCCTAGAGGCAGTAAAGTAGGGTCACCTGAAGAAGGAGAGTCTTCGTTGGTTGTTCATCCTGATTACCAAACTCTAGAAACAGGTTATAATCCTGAAGCTATTTCGGTTTCCGAACTTGCTGGTAGTTTTTCATCTACTAGTGATATAGGCGAAGAACCTAAGATATCTGAACCTGTTACTCCAACATCGGGGTTAGTCTCTCCAAATTCTAGTGCTCCTAATTCACCTAGGGTAGAAAGAGTCATCACTGAAAATCTTCCTTCTGGTTTGATAGCTATTGAAGAGCTTGCTCCGGAAGAATAAATAGGCATTCCTATCCCTGAAAATCAACCTACTATTGATTTAAGGGAGCGTGAATCCATTTTTTACAGTCCACCTAGAAGTACTACTTGGTATCTTTCTTTAACTAATTATTTGGACAACTCAGGGTTAAGTTTTTCACCACCTTGTGCTCCTTATCCACCTGGAGGTCTTTATACTCCTGTAAATATGTCTGGTCAGTCGTCCATGTTTACTCAATCACCTGAATCCTTTTTGTACGGCGGTCCTTCTGTTCCTTCTGGGTATTAGTCACTTTCTGGTACTTTTGCGGGAGCATCTCCTCAACCCATTGAACATGGGTTATTAACTGGAAACAATGGTAATAAACCGTTGAGCGTAGGAGCCATTTTTATGATGTCAGGTTCTATTCCCAATTCTCAACCTCAAGGTGGCCAGTTACTGCCTGGGGGGCAGCCTCAATTAACGCCTGGGGGGCAACCTCAAGGTACACAAATTGTGTCTGGGGGGCAACCTCAAGGACAGTATGTACCCATGGTGCAGTACATTCCTCAAGGTCAACCCCAGCATCAATATGTACCCCAAGGTCAACCTCAGTATCAATTTATACCTCAAGGTCAACCCTAGTATCAGTACATGCCTCAAGGGTATCTACCCCAAGGTCAGTACTCGAACCAAGGTTTCCAACCACCCCAAGGTCAATCTTATGTTCAAGGTACGGGAAATGTACCTTTCAATTATCAATCCTACCCTCAATCTGGTTATGGATCTCAATATCCTCAACCTGTCATGGGTCAATACCCCGGAATGAACATAGTGTGGGATTCATCGCAAATTCAACAGGTATTGCAGCCAAGTGTACAGTTGTCATCTCAAACTGAACAACCCTTAGTTTCTGGTTCACCCCAGCAACCAGTCCAGTCTAATATTCAAACTTCTGTACCTTCGGTAGTTTCTCAGTCTGGGCCTATTGCACCTAGTACTCCATCTCAAACGACTGTTGCAACTACCGCGACATCTGTTCAATCTACCCCACCTACTTCTGGAGTATCGACAGCTCCAGTTTCTACTGTCTCTGTAACTACTCCTCAGACATCTTTACCATCGTCTGGATCCACGATTCAAATTACGGTTCAGATTCCTGTAGGACAACCTGGTTTAAGTACGGTTGTCACAAGTCAACCACAATTCACTTATCAACCGTACTAGGGACAGTACCAATTCAGTCCTGCTGTCCAGCAGCCAGTTTACTAGTATCAACCGTATCCTGGGTAAACTTATCAACAATCACAACAACCCCAGTACGGTCCGGTTAATCCTGGTTTTCCGGGAGGATACAATATCCCGAACGCGATTCCTATTCCAAGTTATCCCAGATATCCTCCTCCTGGGGCTGGTCTCGTGACCCAGAGTTTTAGGGATCCTAATCGGCAGTTACCGTTATCGCAACTCTGGATTTACCAGACTTGTCGCGCCTAATGAACGATCCAATAAATTATATTCCGTTTTGGCCGCCAATGCCGAATAAGTTGCCCGGTGACATTCCCAAGTTCGAGGGTAAGTCTGGAGAGGACCCGTCGAATCATGTGATGACTTACCACCTCTGATGTGCCTCTAATTCCATCTCGGATGATTCGATCCGCTTACGTCTTTTCTAGCGTACTCTCATTGGTCTTGCGGCCAAGTGGTACATTGAGTTACCACGGGCTTCTTTTTATAATTTTAGCCAGTTAGCTACCTCGTTTTTAACTCATTTTCAGTTGCCGGTCAAATATGATAATGGCACGGAGTTACTAACTTCGTTAAAGCAATCGACGTCCACTTATATTTCCGATCATATTCATGAATGGAGACGTCGAAGGCGGTTAGTGAAAGTTTTTATCCCGGACCAGATCTTAGCTGAATGGTTTGTTAAATCATTGTTACCGAAGATTACTGAAGACGTAGCTAAGGCCTGAGTAGTTACTGAGGAGCAAGTGATTGCTCAAGCGCAGTACCTTGACTTAGTTTATACTCAGTCAGGTACATTACACGAAAAGATCCCAGATCTTCCCAAGTCAAATCAAATCACTGCTGCTCCTTCGGGATCTCATGCCGCTGATGGTATGATTGGTACGGTGAACACTAAAAGCAAGAAGAAATCCTCAAAGAATTCTTCTCCTATTATAACCTTGCCTGATTCCCCGATAGGAGATTCTTCTGCAGAGGTTTCCGCCGATATTCACGTTGTAGAGTCATCTACGGCTAAATCAAAATCCGGTGGAAAGAAGAAAGGAAAGAAGAAGAATAAAGCAGACAAAACTCCAAAGGAGAAAACTGAAAAGGCGGAATCCAATGATGAAAAACGCAAACCTCGATATCCTTGTCTTATTTGTGAAGAGGATCATTTTACAAGAGACTGCCCTCATCGGGCAGAGGTTGCAAAAATCGTCAAAGGTTCCCAAACCCATGCTGTTTTGAAGGATCCATTTCCAAAGCAAGATAGTAAAATGATAGGTTCTTCCTCGAGTGCCAGTGAAGAACCCATATTGATGATGTCTCATGTAAGGATTGCGACTCGATCGCAAGATTATGGTAGTAAAAGTCCTGTTGATGGCAAAGAAGCAGAATCTTCTCATTCTAATCCATCAACCTCAGCTCCCGGTTTCGATCCACTACAGATCGAGAAACCTAACCCGGACTTAGTAATCAAACTGCCCGCCAAGGGTATAATTCGAAAGTCTGCTTTCAATCCACATGCGAAAGCGGCCCAGAATTATAACATTGTTGAGGACTTAGCTGTTTCACCCTCAGCAATGTCGGCTTTGGAAGTGCTGCAATCATGCCCAGCACAGCGTAAATTACTTTTATCGGCTATAGGAGCTGTTGATGTTCAGGACCCGAACCTAATAATCTTCGATCTAGAAAATAGTACATCGCATTTACCTCATCAAATGGCTTTCCAGATCCCAGTGATAGTAAAAAACAGGCCTATTCATCGGACTGTAATTGATGAGGGAGCTTCCACGTGTATTATGTCGATACAGTGTTCGAGATCGCTTGGTTCTCCTTCACTGAATCAATCCCTGACAATTCTTAAGGCCTTTGATGGCCGTGGGTTTCATCCTTTTGGCATTCTACAGGATTTGCCTATAGGGGTTGAAGGAAAAACCGTTAGTCTAGATGTGGAGGTGGTTGATGCCCCTCTAGACTACAACCTTCTCTTGGGTCGAAGTTGGTCTTACGCTATGACAGCGGTCGTTTCATCGGTCTTTCGAGTAATAAAGTTTCCACATAATGGAAAGATCGTAACAATAGACCAGCTGGCTTATTTTTCATCTGACCCAGCCTCTTCAGAGAGTATTCAGCATGTCGGCAAAACGACTATCCCATATAAGGATGTTGGAGTAGGATTAGTTAAAGATGCCGGTTTACTGGGAACTTTTCCTTTTCCTCCTATCAACGCATTGTCTTCGTTTGCATCCATTCATATGATTACATCAGACACCATTGTTTATGACGATCCTTGGATCGTTCCTTCTGAATCTGAGATAGACTCATTTGGTGATGCTATGCCTTTGAGTCCATATGAAATTGCCTATGAAGCCGTGCAGTCTTTTACCGACCTGTGTTCAACCAAAATCGACCAAATGAATGTGGTCCGTGAGGAATCACTTTTCACATCAACCTCGGAGTTAATAGCGTTTCCTGAAGTTGTGTCATCTGACGAGCAACTTCGTGAAGTCCTGTGTGTAGACGATTTACCATGGGAAGATCTCCATCACAGATCTTCGTTTTTACTTGAGGATGATCGTTTTGAAAATGATTTCTCATCAATTTTTACAGCTAAATATGTCAAGGAAGCTCAGAATCCAATGAAACATCCTGATTCAGAGCTGAATTTGGGAAATATCTCTCGAACTATTCCCATTGACATTCGGTTAAACCTGGAATTGTTGAGAACATTCATATAGGTGCCTCATGTACAGATGACGAAAATCAGACATACCAGGCCCTATTTCAAGAATTCCGCGACGTGTTTGCCTGGTCCTATGAGGAAATGCCAGGAATTGATCCCGCGATTGTTTTTCATGAGATCAAGACTTACCCGGACGCTAAACCCGTCCGGCAACGTTTGTGTCAGATTCACCCACGAAAAGCTGCTGCAATTAAAGCAGAAATTGAAAAACTGTTGAAAGCAGGTTTCATTTATCCGATCCCGTTAATGATTGGGTATCGAATATTGTTTCGGTTAACAAAAAACAGGGAACAATAAGAATATGCATCGATTATAGGGACATTAATCGAGCTTGTCCAAAGGACAACTACCCAACCCCCTATATCGATCAAATAATTGATGATTGTGCCGGCAGCGAAATATTTTCCTTTATGGATGGTTTTTCCGGTTACAACCAAATCAATATTCTACCTGCCGATCAACCAAAAACGGCTTTCATTTGTCCATAGGGGACATTTGCTTATTGCAAATTACCTTTTGGGCTTAAGAATGCCGGGGCAACTTTTCAAAGGGCGATGTCTTATGCGTTTCATGACATCAAGCACATTGTGCAACTGTATCTCGATGATTTACCTGCTCATTCGTTACATCGAGCTGATCACCTTGTCCATTTACGAGCAATCTTTATGAGGTGCAAGCATTATCGAATTCGGTTGAACCCACACAAATGTGTCTTCTGTATAGAAATGGGTCGATTGCTGGGGTTTGTAGTTTCGAAAGCCAGCATTCGCGTCGATCCCTCAAAGGTCGAAGCTATCATCAAACTGCCTCCTCCTTCGAGTCTTCGCCAACTACAAAGTTCGCAGGGGAAAGCAAACTTTTTACAACGATTCATTCCTGACTATGCCGAGGTTACAAAGGGTTTTACACGGTTGTTGAAACAGAACACTCAATTCTCTTGGGATGAGATAGCTCAGAAATCTTTTGATGCACTCAAGCACGCGTTGACTCATGCACCGTTGCTGCATCCTCCCAACTACAACCAGGATTACTTTTTGTATCTCGCTGCCTCCCATTCCACCATTGGAATGGTCTTAGTTCAGGAAGATGAATTCGGAACGGAACATGTGATATATTACCTTAGTCGGACGTTAAACCCAACTGAGCTAAAATACTCACATGTGGAGAAATTGGCATTGGCAGCCGTTCAAGCTGTCCAACGTTTTCGTCACTACATTTTACTTCGTAAAACTACAGTCATTTCGGATTGCAACCCTATGATCTACATTTTGACTAAACAATTGCTAGGGGGCAAGTACTCTAAATGGATTGTTATCCTGCAGGAGTTCGACTTGGAGTTTGAGAAATCTAAGTCTAAGAAATCTCTAGTTTTCGCGGAGTTAATGTGTGACTTCCCGCGTGCTGACACGGAAACTATGGCAGAGGAGCCCATTGCGGACGAATCTTTGTTTCTAATCAGCACTTTAGATCCGTGGTATGGGGATATCATTGTCTATCTCCAGACCCAATCCTTTCGGCCCGAAGTTTCAAAGTCGGAACGTCGGAAAATTCGATTCCAGTCCCAACAATACAAAATTATTGGAGATACTCTTTATCGCCGTGGGGCGGACTTGGTTTTTCGACGTTGCTTAACACATGAGGAAGCTGAAAGGGTTTTGAATGACTGTCACTCTGGAGCGTGTGGCGGTCATATGTCTGGGTATGCCACAGCCCAAAAGATATTGCGCGCTGGCTACTTCTGGCCGTCCTTGTTTAAAGATTGTATTACTGCAGTCCGAAAATGCCACAACTATCAAGTGTTTGATCGAAAGATGCGCACTCCACCTGCTCCTCTCCACCCTATAATTTCCGTTGGTCCTTTTGCCAAATGGGGTATCGATTTTATTACATGTAACCCTCACTCGGCTGGGGGGCATGCGTATATCATCCTTGCGGTAGATTATTTTACTAAGTGGGCCGAGGCGATGCCTACATTCGAGGCAGACGGCAAGACAGCTGCAATTTTCGTGTTCAATCATATAATTGCTAGGTTTGGTGTCCCACAAGCGATAATCACTGACCATGGGCGCCATTTTCGAAACATTATGATGACAAAACTTACAGGCCAGCTTGGTTTGCGTCACGATAGTTCAACTCCTTATTATCCACAAGCGAATGGTCTGGTTGAGTCCATCAACAAAGTTTTAGTTATCACGATCCGACGAATCATTGGTATTCATCGGTCGAATTGGCACAACATGTTATTTTCAGCGCTTTGGGCGTACCGAACCTCAGTGAAAACATCAACAGGGTTCACTCCTTTCCAACTAGTTTATGGTTTGGAAGCTGTGCTACCCATTGAATGCGAAATCCTGGCACTGCAAATGGCCATCAAGTTACTTCCAGCTACTTCCGAAGAGGAAAAGCGTTTATTATACTTAGCTCAATTAGATGAGAATCGACGTGATGCTACATTGGCGATCAAGACTCACGCAAAACGTATGAAAGCTCAGTATGATCGAAATGTGACCCCTCGAGATTTTTTGGAAGGAGACCTAGTGTTATTATATGATCAAGCTAATGATAAATTAGGTGCTGGAAAATTCGTTCCTATGTGGCATGGGCCCTATATTGTCAAGCGAAAGCTAGCAAAAGGGGCCTATGAGTTGGTAGACTTTGACGGGGACTCTTTGGGTAAACCCAGAAATGGACTTTACCTAAAGAGGTATTATGCTTAAAAGATGGGTATGGAGATTTTTAGTTAGGTTAGTTTTTCTTTCTAGCTGGTGTGTTTGTTAGTTTAGACAGTGTGCTTAGCTTAGAGAGTGTGTTTTTCGTCGTTATTCTGGCTTATCTTGGTTTTACTTTTGATATTGCAGATGTCGATGCCTCTCCAAACATACATTGGTTTCGCTGATGGTGCTTGTCGTAGTACACGAAATATCTCTTCCGTAGCTTGGGTTATCTATTCGCCCTCTGACGAGTTAGTTTCTATGCATGGGGTAAGCCTCGGTCAAACAACGAACAACATTGCCGAATACAGTGCAGTGATTGAGTTATTGTCTGAATCTATTTCATTTGGGATTCGGAGTTTGATAGTGAGGTTAGATTCTGAACTCGTTGTATTACAGCTTAATAGAGTGTACACCATTAGAAATCCAGTGTTATTAAGGTTATTTTTGAGAGTGCGTCTCTTGGAACGTGAATTTGATTACATTGAATATCAGCATATTCCAAGGTCTTTAAATACATTAGCAGATGCAATTGCTTCTCGAATGTTAAATAGACATTTGCAATAATCATACATGTAAATTTAAAAACATTTCATCACACATGTTTAACAAGATAAGCCGGTAATAATGATATATATATATATATATATATATATATATATAGGAGTGTGTCAAAAAATACATCGTCTTCGATCATAGGTTGAAAAACACCTTATGATCGGCAAAAATGATAAGTACAAAAAACCAAAATGTCACATGTGTCTACAAAACGACCATCCAATCACTGGTGATGATCTCTATATGACACCACTGCACTGGCCACCCTACACAAGAACCTCCTAAAAGGTCCTGGAACCCCGACTACATAGCGCTGAAGCCTGATAGGAATATCATCTATGGTAGTCTCCAGTATATCCGTTGTAAGACGCTCTAGGTCATGTTCCAACTCAGCTAAAGTCTCTGTGGCCTCGTCCTGTGGGGCCGGTGCTGCTGCAACTGGTAGTATCCTCTCGAAAGGCCGGAGATTGGCTGGACGTCGTGGGCCTACATCTGCATTTTGAAATGTAGAGATATCATTTTTGAGACGATATAAAAAAAAAAAAAAGATAGACAGTTTAAAAACTTGTGGAAAATGAATTACCTGTATCATCCCATTATTCTCCCGGTGGAAGAACCATGTCCGGATCTCCACGAAAATCAACTCCGGCATAAGGAAAATCCTGTATAGAAAATACCTGGTCTTCTAACCAGTGAAAGTACTCCGGAGTAAATCGAACAACCTCCGTTCCCTCATCAGGATGACGGGCCATAACCGCAACCCATCGCATCAATTTGGGCTCTCGAGGAAGCCCAGCCTCAACAGTGAGCTGCTGTGGGATCAGCATCGGAACACTCTCTAAGCCAAAACTCACAACTAAAGGCCCATAAACAAAAGTCTTTAGCTGTCCGTTTTTGGCTCTAGTCAGTTGGCCTTTTACATTGGCCAACACAGCATCACACCAGTTGAAAATGGTACCTCAATAGCAGTCAATCGCCATCCGCATCTGGGATCCAGTGGCAATGTGTAAAGCGGCAGCCCCGCAAAGTCTGGTAACTGTAAAAGCAATCACCATAAGTTCAAGGTGGGATATAGTTTTGATCTCTATCCCCTTCTCCTGAGTCTGAGTGTTACACCACTCTAGTCGGAGACTAGCGATGCACTGGCCACTCGGCCTAGTCCCGAACAGAGTCAAGTGTTCGCCTCTCTTGGGAAAACCAGTGAGAAAGTAGATATCTGCGGGCTCCATCTCAAGCTGGTGCCCTCTAATATAAAAACACTGGTCCTGAACGTTCCATTTTTCTACCAGCCACTCTAGAAATCTCACTTGGGCCCTCATGCCAAGTATAGCCCAGTATTTATAAAGGTCGCATGCCTTCAAAGCATCAATTGACGGTTGATGATTAATGGCGGCCAAATCAACATCTTCGTGCTCTCTCTCGCGCCAATCAAGCATGGTGAACAATCTACACACCATAAAACATCCATTAGAGTCCGTAAAATCAAAAAAATTTGGTCCAATTTAGAGAATTTGGGGTTTGAAAACTCTTTGCGCGGAGTACGCACCCCGCCTTTAGGAACAGAGCATGGGTACGCAGGTTCCCTTAAGGCAAGGTGCGTACGCCCGACATTTTCCCAACTGAGAAAATGTCGGGGTACGCAGGTCCCTAGTGTGGTGCTTGCGTACGCCGAGAGGCGGTTCTTGAAACCCCAAAGCCTCCAAAAAATGAAATCTAGGGCCTAAAAAAGAATTCTAAACAGATGAAAATCAAGAGGAGGGTGTTGTAGAATACCTGAAAGAGACAGTGTTTGATTTCGACGGTCGGATTCTCTGCAGTGTCCACGGGAAGTTTCTTGCCAAAGCCCTTTTTCTCTCCTCAACAATAAAATGGTAAAAATGAATTGGTAAAAGCCCTTTTTATAGGTTTTTTGGGTAAATAAATGGTAAATTTGTTTAGTTTTCACCATGAAAAGGTATTTTTCAAAGTATTTTTATCTATCTTCAACAGGTATGAGTAATGTGTTGGTTTTGGTGCAGGATATAGGATTTTCAGGAAAAATTGTCATTTTTTACAAACAAAAACATCAGAGTCATCTTTAAGCCCTTTTCTGACTCCTAAAACATGAAAAGATTGCCGAGTGTTTCTTTTACACTCGTTAAAACGGAATTAAAAGACGGTCCTCTTACAGCCCTTTTCTGACCATAAAAACATGAAAAGATTGCCGGATTTTTGTCGTTTCAAATTCGATATTGGAAATAAAACGACGTGTCCTTGATCGCTTTTTACTTTTCAGGTCAGAGACACTAATCATGAAAGTACTCCTTGGTCGTAAAGATCAAGGGGTTCTCTCAAGTATTATTTTATACTTTTTCGGGCTTGGGAGACACAAATTTTCGAAAAAGGTCAACCCTGGAGTCTTCTTAAGTTTTTTCAGACTCTCTAAAATTGAAAAACGCCGAGTTTCTCCTATACTGGACTCGTTAAAATTTCACAATAAAGGACCTATTCGATTAAAAACAGGAACTGACCAATCCTTCTTAGGGTTCAAATCTAAACTAAGTTGGACTCATCTGAAGGATGAGCTTATAATCAAGCATATGTTATCCTCCTCAAGCTTGTAAAAAATAAAGAGGTACTTGCCAGAAATGGTGGGGGAAAAGAGAGAAAAATGAGCCTATTTGTTATCCTTTGTCTCAGAAAAACCTTATCACCACTCTTGAACACGACACTTTTCATTCACCTGGGTTGGGAAATCCTTTGCCTAATAGTTGATCAAACCACATTGAAAATCTTCAGCCGATTTCCGGGTATTAACTTTGGGTCAATTTTCACCAAGCCATCTGTTGTGTCGTTATGTGTTCAAGAGGTCACTGCAAATAAACCATTCATCTGCAAAATACCTGTCATCCATCTTGACCATCCCTGAGTCAGTCCTTACAGCTACATTTCTTCAACTTGATTTATGATTTCGTGTTGTGGGCTTGCCTGCAACGGGTCGCTTTCTATCGACATCAGCACATTATCTAGAAAGATGACTTAGAAATCGTCAGTACCTTGAGATCTGCATGCCTCAATGGCAGGTTTCTCGCCTTTGACGACAGTTTACATCATTGACTTTCGATCGAAGGATTCCGTGACATGTTCGACATCAACACATCTATTCACATCTCACGGATTGTACTGGGTACTTTGAGAGCCATTAACATCACTGGTGGTTTCTCTCACACTTGTTAACAGTTTACATCATTGACTGGTAATCAAGTGGTTTATACCATGCTCGACATCAACTCATTTATTGGCATGGATAGAATCGTACTATTTCGGGAAGTAGAAATGAAGACCCTGGATTTAGTTTCCGCCATCCAGGCTGCAAGGAGTTTTGTATTCATTATATAGTAGACTAATCATAAACAGATGGCTGCGTCCATACTGTGTCTACATGAGTCTATGATTATGATGTAATGCGAAATCATTCCTATATCAGAGCAGTAGTTAGTTTGTTAGTTAAAGTTTTCAATCTGAGTATGGGAATGCCTACCTCAGCGATGATATGATCTCATATATGTATTTTGTGTTGAATATTTGCAGGTTCCGACTGGGCTCTCCACAAGATAATCCTTGAAATGATAAAGTGCTTCACTCTTCCTAGATGATATGAAACCCTAATCTACTACAGGCTTCGCACTTTAGGGGGCAATCTGTTACACTAAAATTTGTCACCATGACTATTTGCAGTCAGTATGGCTCCATCAATTGTCATACTGTCCTCTTTGGCAATTCTTATACCTCTGCTCCTCATGTCAAACTCCAAGAAAGAGAGAAAGTCCTTAAAAGTCAATATAGTTCTGGTTACGCAGTTTCTCTTACCCTTACCTGCGTGTACGCACCTCAAGTTCATAATACCTGCGTACTTGTACGCTCTGTCTGTAAAGGGGTGGGTGCGTACTCCTGTAAAGGTCAAAAGGCGCAAGTTTTACTTCAAAAAAGTTACTTGTGGTCGAATCTAGAGCATTCTAGAAGATGGTTTGACGTGGATTGAGCGCCTCCAGATGGTTCATGCATCCCAAAGAAAGAGGAACTTATCCCATGAAGGGGGGAGCTATCCCATTGAAAGAGGGGCTTATCCCATTCATGGTGAACCTGATTAACTTCCTCCAAAGCACTATAAATATAGGCATTGGGCCAGAGGGAGGGGAGGTTGAAAGCTGAACATTCCTAAGGGTAGATGCTGCTAAAATTAGGACTTCCTTATAGAGCTTGAGAGGAGAGATTCCAATCCTTTCTTAGCTTCATTTGGAAGTGGGTGAGCTGATCAAAGTAGAGGAGAACTCTTGCTGGACCCTGGGAGGGACCTGCACAACACCAAGGCACTGGTTGTAAGGTTTCTTTTGTTTCCAATTAATACAATTAAGTTCATTTTTCTCAAAAAGTTGTTATATATAATTTGTTTCATAAACTCCTTGGTCTTTATGATGAATATGTTTTATTATATGAGTTATTTAGGTGCTATGTAATTGTTTGCTTGTTAGTGAATGCAGGCTTCAAGGAAAAGGAGGAGCTCATCTGAATCGGAGAGGCTTGGCTACTACAAACAGTGTTGGACTAAAGGTAAGCCTTAAACACCTGGTTGCTTTTATTTTAAATGCATATTTAGGGAAAGATAGTGCTTGATTGTTTTGTTTGTCACTAGAAAGCCTTAACTTCTAGGGAGGTCGGTTTTGTCCGAAAAATTGACTCTTTCCGCATGACACACCCCTAAAAGAATCTGCCAGAAAATGATAGACATGTTTAAAAAATTCTTATGGTAAGGGCCTAGCACGACAAAGAAATGGGTGCTCCTATCCTGGAGCTGGCTGAGCAAATCCCTAAAAGAAGGAGGACTTGGTCTTCGAGATCCTTACATCCTGAATCAGGTAATGGGGGCAAATTTGTGGTGGAGATGGACACAGGGAGGGGAAGACCTGTGGAAAAAACTATGGGAGAGAAAATATGACATGCCTAGGTCCCTAGAAGGAAAGTTGAGAAGTCAAAATGAGAAGAAAGGCTCTGCAATATGGAACCTGGCCAGTGCCAACAGGGATCTTATTAGAGAGCACAACTTCTAGGAAGTCAAAGGAGGGGATAAAGCCAACTTCTGGGAAGAAGCATGGCAACAGAGAGAAAAACTCAACAACCAGCGGCAGCTCAACAAGATCCACCAATTCATCAGCTTATATGAGAGCGACATAGTACGAAACTACTGGTGCCCGGAACCCAAAGGATACTGGAGAAAGTGGAAACAACAAGAAAACTAGCCAGAAGCGCCAATAACACCCCAATGGGAAAACTATGAAAAGGAAATGGCAACAAGGAAAATAGTAATAAAAGAAAGGTCAGACACTCTAAGATGGGGTCATAGAATCAAATGCATGTTTACAATAGGAGAAGGCTACCAAATAAAAGCAAGACACAACAGACATTCAAAAACAAAAAAATGGGAAAACATATGGAAAACAAAAACATGGCCAAAGGTAGCGTTCTTTACCTGGATCCTGAGCCACGGGAGAGCACTAACATGGGACCAACTGAGAAAGAAAGGAATGCAAGGCCCATCGAGATGTGCCCTCTGCAGAGAACAGGAAGAGACTATAGAGCACTTAACCAATGCCTATAGAGTTAGTGTAAACCTGTGGAAACAACATCAACAAATATTTGAAATTGGCGACAGAAATATAAATAGCATGCAAACAACGATAGAGAACTAGAGGAAAAAACCTTAACAGAATACGATTCTGAATAGGGCATGGAGACTATTGCTAGGCTTTGTTCTATGGAATATATGGAAAGAGCGAAACGGGGTGATATTCAAGGAGGAAGGTAGAGCAAGAACAGAGATATGGAACAAAATTATCCAAAATATTCGAGAGACCATTCTAACCGAGAGTTGGTTTGAGGAGGATTGGAAAACTAACCCAACAGAAACAAAAATAATAACACGCCTAAACCTAAAGCCAAGCATGATGCACAAGCCAACCAAGAATCACCAAAGCAATGAGGCGGAGGAGGCCAACTACTTCAGAAGACCCCAGAAGGGGTTCATCAAGTTAAACTTCGATGGGGCTGTGAAAGGGAACCCCGGCGAGGCAAGGACTGACGAAGTGTTCAAAGATGACAGGGGAAGGACCCTCAAGATCTATGCGATGGACTGCAGTAACGCTACAAACAATGAAGTAGAACTTCATGCACTGAAAAAGGGTTGAAAATTGCAATAGAAGAGAAATACCAAAAACTACAGGTTGAAGGCGACTCAAAAATGGTAATTGATCTAGTCTAACAGCTACAGCAAGGAACCCAAACGGAGAAGATTAGTCGTAGCTTGAGAACTGCTTGGCTGGTGTAGGAGATCAGAAAACTCACAAGACAGATAGACTACATCCTTCCCACCCATGTGAGAAAGAAAGACAATGCGCCAACAGACAACTTGGAAAACTGGGGGAGCAGTCATGGAGGGAGAAGCTTGGACGCAAATGAGGAAGAGTTATCCCAGATGGAGGAGATGGAAAACCTAGTAAAAATCCTAGAACAAGACAAAGGAGGAGAGGGGAACTCCTGATCGGGGGATAACACAGGAAATCTAGAGGGACCGGGGAGATGTGATTGGGAAGGGAGAGGAAGAGGACAAGTGGGGGAATGGACAGATGAGGGAAATGAAGTGAGAAGACAAGTAAGATGGCAAGTGATGGAGCAGGGCAGAGAAGGTACAACTCCCAAGAGAATGAGGGCGATGACGGAAGCGAATGACAGCGAAGAGGGTAGGGCAGTGAGCAGAGGGGCAGGCAGAAGGATGTTAGCAAGTGGCAGCACAAGGACAACACGTACATGGCAAAAGGGGCAGCATCCCGAGAGGATGGTGTAGGGATCAGCGCAGGTAATAATGCCAGACAGGTGGCAGTAAAAGCAAGGGACAGGAGGGGGAGGGGCATAAAACTTAAAGGAAATCAAGGCATTACCAAACGCATGTAAACGACGGAGACAAGAGCTGGAGAGAGGAAAGGTGGTCGACGAGCGAAGTTCTAGCCTACAGACGCAAGCGGCACCAGACCTGCAAGTTGGTATGTAGCTTCTCTGTTCTCCAACCTCGTTAGGCTCAGGTATAATTTCAGTAGGAATATAGGAAATCTGAGATGGAACAAGAATAAGTATGTCAAGAAGGAAACCAAACCCTTCTGCGACATTGATGTAGACAAAATAGAAGTGCCTGTGAAAACTCGGGGTAGTGAGATAAGGTGGGAGGGTCTCGAACCCAGGAAGGGAGAGGATTATACCATGGTAAAAGCTCGAAGTAAACCCAGACAGAGAGTGACTATAGTCATCCCTGTAGGAAATGATGGGAGGGATACAGAAGGCAACAAGGAAGCATCTTGGGGGGAAAAAACCAAGGAAAATAGAGAACCAGGGAAACAAGAAACCTTTAGGGGAGGTATTTAGAGCCAGCACCCAGAGGGAATACGTAGACAAATCAGGGAGAACTCGAGAAAGGAGGTACAAAAAAGAGACCTTATCTGGGGAGGAACCCAGGAGGAGGGCCAAAACAGAGAGGCCATGAGCCGACTATTGCCGTGGATGGAAAACGATAAGAGACCCAAGAAAGGAACGAACCCGTAACAAGGAGAGGACTGAAGACATATCAGCAAAAATTCCGAAGGAAACAAACCCCGAAAGTGGAAAGGAAAGTGGTAAATGGGAAATAGTTTTGATTTACTATTATAATTCTGATAAACGCAATGGCTCTGTGATAGGTCTCACTTCATACCGAGGACAACAAAATGAGGAGAATAGAGAGCAACGCAAAGTAGATAGTCACAGATAGGTAGGGAGTAACATGGCCCCTAGGAGAGGCAAGAGAGAAAACAAGAAGGAAGAAAGAACAAGCGGGACGAACAAGAAAAGAGGGAGGAAGTCGGGCAGTGAACACATGAAAATTCTTATTGACGCTTATATGGTAGGGAACCCGCCGAACATCAAAGCCCAAATTGCTGGGTGAGAGAGAGAACTGAATGACAGCATCAAGAACCAGGACATCCCCATGGAGGAGTGGGAAAGCATGGTTCCCGATCTAGGGAATTCACGTGGCTGTCACTCCCTATTCAAGCAAACCATACAGCAGTATTGGGTAATGAAGAATGTGGTGGCACGGGCCATGACCTTGAACCGCGAACAAACAGCGGGAGACGGAATAGAGGCACAGGAGAAAAACAAGGAAAAGGACCGAGTCAGGGCTGAACTACTCAAGGAAATAGCAACAGTTCAGATCCAGACCTATAGAAATAACTTGGCCTTGGGAAGAATTGAGGAGACACTAAAAGACATGAAGTGGAGAATTGAGCAGAGGAGCGAGATGCCCGGCTCCAGTGCCAAAGCGCTAGCCCCAGTAATATCCTCGGATGAGGAATGATGCAGCGGTCCAGTTCGAATCTGATAAATTTTTGATGAAATGCATTCACTTGTTTAATTTGTTTTATCTGAGCAGTAGTATAGACAATCAAAACAATGTTGCTAGATGGATAGCAAAAAACCTTTTTAAATTTTGGACAGGTTTTAATATAGGTGGCTACCTGGTTTCCTTCGGACAAATAAGCCATTTAGAACAAATAGAAATATATGATTTTGGAAAAGTAATATAAATAAAAAAACTGTTAAATTTACAAAAGAAATAATAATTAATGATTAAATTAAAATTCTAGCTAAAATTCCTAATCCAAAATTTCAGATAGTTATTATTACAAATGCGAAAATAATATTGCAAAAAACTACCAATTGCTTTGTTGAAAGGCACAACGGTCATGGCATCATGTTTACGCAAGATTATTGTCATTTCAGAGATATAGGTTATACGATGGCATGGGTTTTTCTCGGAAAATTTTGGAGTGAAAAGTTTTGTTAGCTTCTAGTCTTCCCCTCATAACACCCGGTGTATATCCATATGTTCTGATTACCATGTCTCTACAAATTAGGTATACGTTAAGTCGTCAAACCAGCCCATGGTGATTTATAATTGGTTGAAGATTCTGGTGTTGAAATCTGATCAAAAAATTGAGGTGAAATCTTGATTTGTGTTATTTAAAATGTGATTTTCACTGTATATATGGATTCAGCACCTTGGAAAATCTCTAGGGCACTTGAATTGTACAGGGCTTACCCATCAAAATTGTGATTTCAATAAATTCTTACCAAATTTTAAAAAAATTCCATCAAAAAAACCGACTAGAAAAACTTCCAAAAAATCACACTAAAAACAACTCCCATTTTCATCGTTCATGAAATACTCCCAGAGTCTTATTTCTATGACTCTATGACCATGAAGTACTGCCAGTTTCTTATTTCTATGGTAACTGACTTCTGTTCATAAAAATTTTGCGGGAGATAATTAATTAATGTGCTAATGTTGGTTACCTCCGGCAACTAATATTTAATAGCTTCATTCATGTTGTCTGCTTGTATAAATTTATTGCTCAATAATATATTTGTTTAAATTGAACAGTAAACTTATAATGCGCAACAACATTAATAAATCTATAAACTGGGAAATAAATCTCTTTTTTCAGAAAGAAAAATCAGGATAAACTGGGAAATAAATATCGCCACCCTCTCCTATGCAAAACTGAGGCTCTCAACCTCAGATTTAAAACGTGGAGATATTGACGGGCAAAAGTGACACCATGATCCTGTTGGAGTCATGGCACCCATTTCCGCGTTTTGTGCGCTGTTTAGCCGGTGGCTTCAACATCCAAAAGT
This sequence comes from Pinus tabuliformis, assembly GCA_031772625.1. Taxonomy (NCBI): domain Eukaryota; kingdom Viridiplantae; phylum Streptophyta; class Pinopsida; order Pinales; family Pinaceae; genus Pinus; species Pinus tabuliformis. Next base: position 402,591,153 of record CM062810.1, read on the forward strand.
GCGAAGGCAAAGAAAAAACCAGTGCTGAAGTGTTGTGTCCCATTTTCATTCGACAAATAATATATCTTCCGAGAATTTGTTGGGGTTTTATAATGTCCATTTTCTTCATTAATCGTTTGGAGATTCATTTGATGGCACGTGACTGGAACCGTGTAATTCATGTTTTGTTTTTGAAGGTAAGTCTTCACTTTTATTAATTTTGTAGTCTTGTACGTTTATAGCCACTATCACAAGTCATCCTTAACTTTTTCCATATTTGGAAATTGCGTGTGGGAATTAAATTCTGTAAACTAATAAGATGGATTTATGTGTAAACGTTTCATTTGATTTGTTATGTTTTTCTATATTATATTTTATTTACGCACATTGGAAACATGTGATACACATGGCCAAGATTCTTTTCTATGGTTTTACTTTGTTTGCTATTTATAATTTTAAATATAATCGTTTATTTTATTAAAAGGCAGCTGTGTAAACTCTTAACTTATTTGGCGTCACGAAAACACTATGTTTTACATTATCGTTAAGACTTTATATATATATATAAAATGTTTTTCTCCAATGGGTGATGCGTGATACTTTCGCAGGAATCTTTTTATTAAATGGCGTTCTAATTTATTTTTTAATTGTTTTTAATATATAGCAAGTTTACTGTTCAATTTGGGATTATTGATGGTGATATGATGTTAATGTTGTGTTATTTTAAATATAAATATTTATTATATAATAATGATATTTTATGTAGATAAAGATTTTATATATATATATATATGTGGGTATACATTTTTGAGGGGAGATGTTTTTCTTCCCAGGATGATGTGTGATACTCTTACAGTAATTTCTTTTAATTGGCGTGGTAATTTTTTATTTTAAATGTTTTTTTATATAGTAAGTTTATTGTTAAATTTGGGATTATTGATGGGGATAAGGATATTATTGTTGTGTTATTAAATGGCCTTGTAATTTATTTTTTAACTGTTTTTATATATAGCAAGTTTACTGTTCAATTTGGGATTATTGATGGTGATAATGATGTTATTCTTGTGTTATTTTAAATATAAATATTTATTATATAATAATTATTATATATAGATAAAGATTATATATATATATATATATATATATGTGGGTATCCATAAATATAAATATTTATTATATAATAATTATTATATATAGATAAAGATTATATATATATGTGGGTATCTATCTTCCAGATGATATGTTTTTCTCCCAAGGATGATGTGTGATACTTTTACAGTAATTTTTTTAATTGCCGTTGTAATTTTTATTTTAAATGTTTTTTTATATAGTAAGTTTATTGTTACATTTGGGATTATTGATGGTGATAATGATGTTATTGTTGTGTTATTTTATTTACCATCATACAAGTATTTATTACATAACAATGATTTATGATGATGATGATGGTGGTGACCAATCTTTGGTTTGTCGGACCTAAGAAATGAATTATTTAGTTTGATTAAGATTTTATTCATATGCTCAAAAAGCTTGGAGAGAAGCCTCCCTAGCTTACTGTAATTTTGATGACGTAAAAGCCTAGGAAGGTCAGTATTGCAACAAATATTTTGAAATTGAGATCTAATGTGGTTGTACACAGGGCACTCTAAGAGGAAGTGATTTTCATCCTGGATGTTCATATTCTCATGGAGATGGCAGAACCTTTGCATCCATGGTGTTTTAGGAACTGCCCAATGACCCGTTTCACTATGGATCTCATGAGAGTTCGTTCTAATCTTGGCTATATTAATTTTCTTCTTTCAGCTAGTTAAAACAGAGAGATACTTTTGATCTTTTAGGGTGGGGTTAATGACCTCCTTATAATATCTTAATTTTCTTTTAGCTGCTAAATCTTTCTCACACCACATTTTTTCTTTGAACTTAGAAGTAAGAATATTTTTAATGTTATTAATGTTTTGCAATGCAACATTTTCATCGATCTCCTAATGGTTTAACCAGGCCCTGGTGTCTTTATACTAACCTCGTTTGAGCCTTAGGTGGTTTTGGCTAGAATTTAAAGCTAGCTTAGGAAGTCTATGGTCTCCTATGTTATTGAGTTTGTGCTTGTACAACAAAAGCCTAGTCATAGCTAGGCTCTCAATAGGGGAAAGACCAACTTCTATAAGGAGAATAGGATAGGGTGTGTTGCTTTTAATTTTGAGGTTATACGTTATAAAACGCTTCTAGATTTGCTCAATATTTCTCCAGGATTCTCTAGAAATGCTACAACCCCAAACCTCACATTCATATAAGATAACCAGAGTGGCTAAAGTTTCAAAGAGGAACTTCTTTCTATCGCACATTACGAGGTTTGTTGTTTTACAATTATTTTCAAGACCAAAATAAGCTTTCCATCCCCCATTAATCCTTTTCTCAATGTTATAGTTCCAGTTGAGCTTGTGATGAATATCAATTCCTAGGTACTTGTAGGAAGACACTTACTCCAAGTTACTATTGTCATACATAAAATTAGCGTAAGTGTCCTTCTTGGATTTGATAATCATAACTTTGTTTTGTCAATGCTAATAATCATACCCATGGTAGAGAAGAAATCCTTAAGAAGTATAAGTTGCTTATCAAGATCAGATGGGCACCTTGCGAGAAGAACAATATCGTGAGCGTAGAGAAGAAGGATGATGACTATCCAAGCTAAGATCGTGCCAACACATCCTGCTTCCTCTAAATAACCTTCTAGCTTGTCGAGGTAAATGCAAAATAGGGTAGGGGAGAGGAGGAAACCTTGTTTAACTCCGATATTACACTTAATATCTTTCAACCAACCCTCATTGCTCTTTAACTTGGCAATTACATTCTCGTATAACCTTATAGTGGCAGCGCTCAAGTCAAAAGGAACCTTTATCTCTTCTAATCTATTCCAAAGGTTGTTTCTAGGAACTGTATCAAAAGCCTTTCTAAATTCCACAAAGCAACAAAAGAGATTGGATTTATCATTGCGACATTCCTCCACAATGATCCTAATCGTAACAAGGTGGTCTGTTGTTGAGTGATGCCCTCTAAAACCCGCTTGGCCTTTAGCCCGCTTACCTTCACTTTCAAGCCATATGCTCAACTTGCTTTCCAAAATAATTCCTTATAACTTGGCTAGGAGAGGGCTAGTCATAATTGTCCAATAATTAGAGGGTTATTTGTATCCCCACTTTTAAAAATAGGGATAATGAGGCTCTGAGTCCATGGTTTAGGGAACCCTTGCTTGACCGCTTGATTGAAAATCTTGTGAATGTGGGGGATGAGGAGAAGGCCTCCAATTTTTAAGATTTCCTCCTCGTAACCTTCAATGTCTTTAGCTTTCCCATTAGCCAAGCGATTAACCCCAAAATCAATGTCTTCTAATGAGAAAATTTCCTTTGTTGTGAGCAGGGTTTCAAAGTTATCCATGACATTTGGAGATTCATAAAGCTTTTTAAGATAGGAATTCCAGTTGTGTAAAGCAATTTTATTATTATCTTTAGTTTTCCTAGTTCGAATATGCCTTCAGAATTTTTTAGGAGCTACCTTAGAGAGGTGTAAGAGATTCTCTTGTCTTTTACGAATATACTACCATTTTTTCCTTTTAGTTAGGGCTTTGTATATTTTTATCTTGCTAATTTTAAGAGATTCATCAACAACTTCCTTAATTGCTCTCCTCACACTTTTACAATCTTTGTCATACCATGGGATGGTTTTGCCATTTCTTTTATTACTTGAAACTTCAATTGAGAACTTGTTAATAGAATATGAGAGGGTTGTAGTAAAATTATGATAGAGATATTCTATGTTTCCTATACTAGATAAAGGAAGAAAATTAGTTTTTAATTCATTTAGAAAGAGATCATTTTTATTTCTATCAAAGATTAACTTCTTTTGGCTATAAGGATTATCTTCTATGGGATCTCTATGCATGGAAAAATTGAGAGTTATAAGTAAAGGCCTATGATCAGGGTCAGGCTTGTGGTCGTTTAAGATGTCAAAATTTGTTATTTCATTGTATAGAGGGAGATTGAAGATAATATAGTCTACCATGTTGCTACCAAGCCCATGGATGCAGGTCATCTGGCTAGAATTGGGCCACTTCTTTAGACCATTGCAAATTATGAGATCCTAAGCACTACAGAGCTTGACTAGCTCCGACCCAAACAAATTCTCCCCGAGGTCTTCAGAGCTCCTTTTGTACCGGCTAGCTAGAGGAAGGTCTTCGTCTAACCAAAGAGGATTAGGGTTGGAATGATTGCTTAGAAGAATAGCTTGGTTGCTTGAAGTTCAAGCATTAAAGTCACCCATTAAAAGGATATTGCCTTCATTCCTTAGGCTAGAAATATCATTCTCTAAACCATTGTAAGGACTATATTTATCTAGACTCTTTTTCTTATAGAAGTTGGAATGGATGGGGGGGGGAATAACAGATTGCTATGTAGGTCTTTTTATCATAAATGTCAATAATTTCTATCCAACTATATTGGTTGTAAGGGTCATTTTTATAAATCCTAGCATGGGGAGAGATGTTCTTCTTAATGTAACAAGTTGTACCCCCAATGCCTCTACGAAAGGATCGCTTATTCCAGGTAGACAATAATGTAAAGCCATTTATGTTAGGGACCTTAGATTCTTCGTGCTCCCAAGTTTCAACAAGCAAAATAATATCAACATCGTTTGAGATCCAACTTAGCTTGGGCCCTTTGTTCCATGGAAAGCCCTGACAGTTCCAAGAAAGAATCCGGAGCATGTTGAATTGCTATTTATTATTATCTTTTTGGTTTCTATCTCGAAAAACAACTTTTCTATTTCTGATTATTGCCCATTTTCCTTCCTTCCTAGCTTCCTTTACCTTTTGAACCTCATTTCTCAATTCTGCTTGATCTTTTGGAATGAAATCTTCATTTATAAATATTCCCATTCCTTTAAGACTTGAGATTTTACTAAAATGTTCGCAAAAGTATAAGGCATTTAAATTAAAATAATGGTTGAAAATTTTGGAAAGGGATTAACATGAATGCATTCGTGTGCATAGAAATATATAAATATTTTTTTATTTTCCCATGATTTTTAGAACTAACACAAAGGTTATCAATTTGTTTCTAGATCAATCTTAACAAAAATGTGCATTTATTCTTAATAATATGCACTTGTTCTTAAGAGCATTGACATGTTCTCATGTGGTAGAATTACAACAAAGTCATCATCAATGTATTTCTTCCATGGATCGAGTCACTCCTTTTTTGGTTAAAATTGAGCAAATTGGGATCATATTTTTTACAGATAAAATCAAGGAGGGCTTGAAAAATTTTGTTAGCATAGATTTCATTTGATTCTAGGTAAGTATTTTAATGAATTTTTCTTCTTTTTTTAAATGGTTTAAATGGAAAAAATAACATAAAATTAATTTTCCCTTATTAGATTACAACGTAATCAATTAATATGGAGCCTGAAGAAAACCCAAACTAAACATACTCCTTTAGAACCCTTATACAAGAATTTCAAAATACCAAATAACCCTCTTGATTGTCATTGACTAGATTCTGTAGTTCTCACAACACCTGCAAAATTTGGATTGTTGTTATAGAGTGCAGAACAGAAGTCATTGTACTTTAGCTACTACATTAATAATTCAAGATTAAATTACAAAGTATGGACACTTGAAGGGATTAAAGTATATTTTTATTAATTCAAAATTTGTTGTTATAGGGAAGAACTCAAATTACAAAAAAACTCCCGTAGAGCATTTGAATTTCCTATGTTGTTACATAGTAACACCACGCACAATAATTAGACACCTTCCTAACTCGTAAAACAATCATCCGCACTCTTTGAAAATCTTGTAGCAACCAAACCAATGCCAGCGCACTGCAACACAAATGGGGTTTTTAAGAAAACATTTGAGATATTTTTTCGAAAATTTGTCTTAACTTAAGGCAAAAAAAAGAAAAAACACTTGTGTATTGTCATAAATATTGTCTCTAAGCGAGTGTGTCAAATTATTGTCTTAAAAAAATATCTTTATAAAGACAATATATAACACAAGCATTATTGTCTCTCAGGAAACAATTTCATTTTTTTCTCTCCAGAGACCATAGTTTGGATTAAAGACATTTTGTCTTTATAGAGACAATATGTCTTTTGTCTCTTCAAAGAATATATAAAACAATAAATCCAAAAAAATATCTCACCATTGATATAAATCAATATAAAATGTATTTAATTAAAAATAAACTACAATATCATTGATTAATTCATGTTAAGGAATAGTGGAATTGAACTACCAACCTCTTACTTATAAGGAAAGTGGTCTTCCATTGAGCTAGCACCCTTTAAATAATTATGTGATCAGGTTAGGAAGTTGGAGGACATGGAAAAGATACAAGAGGTGATGATGGGGCTTCAAGTGGTTTGCTAAGATGAAATGGATAGGATGGAGGTGGTTGAATTTTGACATCAACTATCCCAAAAAAATTGAACGTCTTAAAATCGGTAGAATTAGATAATTTTTGAGGCGTTTGTCTATGAAAGTCATCTGCACAACGTCCAAAAAAATAGTAAATTGAAATTTGAATTGTACAAAATTTCTTAAACAAGAAAAAAGTTAGTTATTATATCGTTATTCTTGAGTTAGAAGAATGTGCAAGATTCAAAATAATTAACTTTCATGGGAATAAGCATTAGATCACTAAATATCTTATTTATTTGAAGTGTTAATTTTCCCCAAATATTATAGGAACAAATTTACATTTAATTGATATAGTAACAGTGGGTGGGAGTAAGGGAGAAATCCCCATACAGGAAGAAGAATAAATTTTCGCAAACATAAAATTCATATGGTAAAATTTTGGAAAAAATTGATATCTCTCAGGTAAAATTTTAATGAGATTCTTCAACGGTAAGTTTCATATGTCCACTTTCATTCTTTTCCATTTCTTTACATTTTTGTTTCATCTTTGTTTTTAGTTTTGTTGATCTTAAACTCTATCTTGTAGGCTTTCATGAACTTTTTCACACCTCTACCAACTCATATTTGACACTCATTTTCCTTGTTTGCTTTTGAGTTTTCGAAGAGCAATAATGATGTTCATCAAATTAGTGATATTGGGGAGTCCCTGAACCTTCAATTTGTTTTATAAGCATTGCTTTTATTAGAAAATTGTTAAATATGTTCTTATGAAACAAGAAAATTTGCAAAGGGTGGAAACTTCTCATTTGGTTTCATTTTACCTTACAACGACTACTCCCACTTTGTTTGAAAACCTAATTGCTTATAACTCAGCGAGATAAAATTTACTAAAATCTCAACATAAAACGAACACTCATCATTTTTTTAATTTTATTTTTTTTTTAGACATTTTTATAGTTAGTCTTGTTGGGGATATTATTTCAATTTGGGTTTTTATTTCATTTTTCTTCTCCTTATTTGACATTTCTGGAGTTATGATGATTTATTTTTTGGCTTTATTTTGGATTTCTTTTTCCTTTTGTTGTTGGTCATGGTTTGGTTTTGATGATACTACCAAAATTTATGTAGAAAGATTTTTTCATACCTAACATTGGTTGGCATACATGGGAAATTTTTACTCTGTCTATTTCAATGGGTTTTATTCACCTTAAAAGGATAATTTAATGGAATCCTAAAATCTCTCTTGCCTTAAGTATTTTCCATGGAGGAACATGCAACCTTTCTAAGTGATATCGTTCATCTTTTTAAGGAAAGAATTGACCCGAGTTTAACTCAATGGATCCCTCCCATCCCTCCACTTTATAAAAGCCTCTGAATGAATAGTCACGGGGAAGAATACAGAGTCAACATTATGGAAGTATTATATCCATTTGCTTAAGTCTCTTTTACCATCCCACCCCTTTCACTTAGCTACATTATAAACATAGCTTGCAAATGTGCTTATCAAAAGGGTGATCAAAAGGAAAAGCATGGGAAATACAAGAAAACTCGTTGGAGCTATGGACGCTCTCTAGCAGCATGCCATGCTTGTACGGAATTAAGGACAACTTCGTCGGGGTACTGACCAGGCTCGCTGGTAGCGAAGCAATGTCAGAGACCATTCATATCGATGGATATATGCTTTATCTAAAACTCCCTATCTGTACCTTCTTCTATTACTCATATGAGGTAATCTTAAATATTAAATATTCCCCAAAATTCAGATTCATGACTTTAGATTCAGTGTGCTTTGAGTACTTATCTTTTTGAACTTATATTGCTTGAATCACTAACGTGGGACCAATGGAAAATGTTTTAATGTTTGATGGCTTAATTGAATTCTTTACTTTACCCTTTGCATAACATTAAGCTCGTTACCTTTTAACTAGAGATATTTGGTTCTTCCCCTTGTGTTGCAATTGTTGTGGTGAAATCACAACCCCCAATTTTAACTTATTATCTTTATAATAATAATGGGGACCGTCTAAATAAATTATGGATATATCGCTTTTTTGGTTAAGTGTGCGACAATTTTGTGAGATTTTTGTTTTCTTCTAATTTCCCTTCTAGTTGCTTCATTGCATTCGATTTCTTGCTGAATTTCCATCGGTTCTTGTTTCATCTCATTTTGGACTCACGGTTTACAAATGGTGCTTATGCGAAGTTCAGTAAATTTAACCGCCTCAACAAAAAATATATATTATTTTAATTTTTTCAAATTAATTAATTTTAAATTGTAAATATTAATTTTTAATTAATTATTATTTTCTTTTTCTAACCATTCTAAAAACCACCACAACCCAAAACTTATATATATAATAACAAAACTTTATAATAAAATTATAAATATATAATTTTAAAAAATCTCCAATCTTAAGAAAAAAAACTTAAATTTTCATTTCTCAAATACTCTCCAAATCCCAAAAATATTATAAAAGTGATTATAGTTTTGTAATAAAAAATTATATTAGTAATTGTAGTTTTTATTTAACTTAAATTTTCATTTCTCAAATACTCTCCAAATCCCAAAAATATTATAAAAGTGATTATAGTTTTGTAATAAAAAATTATATTAGTAATTGTAGTTTTTATTTCGGAAAACCCACCTCCCCCTCAGTCCCATCATCTCATCCACTTCTTGGAACCCTTCTATCTCATAAATCCATTTGCTATTCTCCCTGAAATCCCTTATTTCTTCGAGACTCCAAAATCCCTTATTTCTCTGAGACTGCGAAATCCTTATACCTCCCTTACTCCGTCCTAATAACTCCCGAGAACTTTACCTCCCCTCTCCTTGTGCCTCCCATTATTAATTCCTCTCCGCCTCATTTATTCATGGTTCATGAATGAACCCAAGAGACACTAATAACTTGACACGCTTTACCGTGTTTTTAAATATTTTAATATATTAAATTAATTTATTTTCTGTAATTTATATTTATAATTAATTTAATTGATGTAATTTGTAATTTAGTATAATTTTAATTAATTTGTATATTTAATTAATTTAATAAGTGTAATTAATTAGTAGTTAATTAGAATTCATTAATTAATTCAAAATTAGAAGTTTTAATTAAAATGTGTAATTTTGGCCTATGCATGTATATTTTCTAAAATTTTGGTAGTTCTAACATTTTAATTTTGGAAAGACATATTTCAAGATTTACTTGGTCAAATGAGGCCCAAAACTTCTCGTTAAAAATATACTACTGAGGAGAATAATTTGGGAATTATAAGATTAGCAGGTTTAATCATTTAATGACCCAAAAATTCAGAATAAGACAAAGTAACAAATTCGCAACAATAATTTTTTTTCTTAATTTGATTTGGGAAAATTGCATTGGCTTGAGAAAACTGTTGTCACTAATCCACCCTCCATCATTATTCAAAAGCTAATCACATCCATTTGAAGCGATCATAGCTTCTAAATTTCTTTAGATTTTATTTATTTTAATCTAGCAATTTCATGAGACTTTATTTTTTTATTTCTAATATACAATTTAATTTATTTAATTTTAATTTTGATTGGTTTTTAAGAGGAGATCAATTGAAGAAGTTCATATCTGAGGCAATTTGGAGTAATGGAAAGAGACCAAAAAAGAGAAAAATGGAGAATTTGCAGCTCTAATTCAGGATCTGGGAAACTACTCTCAACATTTGTCCATTGTTGGAGATTCTTGTAATTATTAAATATCAATTTTGAGAATGAGGAAGGGTTTCATCTTCTCTGCAAATATAGGCTTTAAAAGCACTATTGTATAGGAGATTATAGCAGTAGGTAAGGGGAAAATTCTATGATTTTTCTTGTTGTGCATTTCCACTTCTTTAATGTACTATGATTTGAATTATGGAGAGACAAAGCATTTTGAGTTTAGAAAGAGAAGATTGTTTTGCATTATTGTGAAAAAATTCTTTAAGGAGCTGAAGTCTCTCATGGACTGCAAAATTTGTAATGAAGTTTTAGTATGAGTTTAATAAATTTTCATTTCAATACGTTCTTGTTTGGATTGTAAGTTAATATGTTATTGCAAGAATTTCTCTTATTGATTTTAATTTCTGCTCTAAATAGTGTATTGCTTTATGATATTGAGCACTATTGTTGTATTGATTGTTCTATGTTATTGAAGTTTTGTAAGAGTTATGTTTGAGGAGCATAACAAAATTAGAATTAATATGAATTTGTTAAAATAGGAATGTACTGAGCACTAACTATTTATTGTTTAAATACATTCTCATTTTGTTTACTTTCTCATTAATTAAATGAACTACTTTAATTAGTGAAAAACATATAATGAATCCAATCATTACATAAAAATTCCTCTTCCCCTGGTTAGTTAGTTCATCCGCTCTTGAATTGAGAGAAGGATATCATTTTCCAATTCGAGATAGGATTTGATTTTTTCTTGCATATTAGAATAGATCTGCATTTAGATTAAATCTTACATTTTAAAAGTCCCCTTACGTAGGGAAAGATCTTAGTGTGGCTTGGCTAAGGCCTTAAGTCAGCTTAAGGATTTGCTTGCTTGCATGCACACAACAAGGGGGCAGGTATGATTGCTCTTTTTATGTTGGTGAGTAGTAGATAAATCACAAGAGAACAAGGAAAGAGAAGGCGTAATGGGACCCAATTGAACTATTTGGAACTATTATATAAACATATATGAGTTTGATTTGAGATTCTGACCGAGTGACCTTCCCTAATGTTGATGAGGTCATTTTTGGCCATCAACATGATCATAGTGTTGGACATTGGACGTAGGTTTGACTTTGGTAGTGGATTTTGGATTTCCTAGTAAGGAGGTGAATCGTGATACTACTTTTGAGGGTGGAGTTGTGAGCCTCTGGATTCCCTTGTTGACTGATGCTGGCATCGTATCCTTTTATTTGTTAGTTAAAGAAAATTTGCATAGGAATACGTGTATATTATTGTGAATACTGTATTGAGTTGGCTTTATAAAGCTCCATAGACTGTATGGTTATTTGCTGATTGAAGCAAATGTGCATGAGCATACCTGGTTGTGATTGTAAATACTATAATGAGTTGTGTTATAAATATCTAGTAAACAATATTTTTTTCATGTTTTCAGCAGGATTCCATTGTAAATACTGCAACGAGTTGTGTTATAAAGCACCATGGGAAGTATGTTTTGAAGTATGTTTTGTTTTCAACATAGGTGTCATATAACATCGAGGACGGTGTTCTCTTAAGGGGGAGGGTTTTGTAATAGCCCTTGGTTGATATCCACATAAAAAAATATAAGACCAAGGTCATGGGACACATATTCCAAACTAAATGGTGGGAAAAACATCCTAGTGGGTGTTCATTTCAGTTTATTATGGCTAACGAAATTGACAAATGCATTTGCAAAGACTTTGAAAAGGAAAGAGGAATTTATTAATATTTTGTTCATGAAAATAAGGGAAATGAGGAGAAAAAGAAGGTGAAAGGTCATAGGTTGCATGTTAGGGTCCCACCCTAACCCCCTTATTTATGTCATGGGATCACGTCATAGTCAAGAGTCAATAAAGCCCATATTAATATTTGTAAGTGGTTAACCCGCAATTAATGACGGGACCACAGTTAGTTGCAAATGGGCGGTAGTATTAGATAGATGGTATTAATAAAACCCACGATATTGGCCCGTGGTATTGCATGTATGAGTCATATATAAAGGATAGAGACTCCCTGCGAGGAGCATCGTGTCTTGTTTTGTAATTGAGCTCTGCTCTATTGGAGGTTGCCCCCTCGAAGAGGCCTGTGAACATTTCTCTCTGAATAATAAAATCATTGCTATTCTGTGTTCTGGGTATATTTTCTTCGCATATTCTGTGTTCTCGGTATCTTTTCTTCGCAAATTCTATGTTTGGGTATTGCTTTGCAGGTTAAGAGCATAACAAGTGGTATCAGAGCACTTTCCAGGGCTCGGTGGGATCTCCAAATTTTAGCAATTTTTTTTTTGGCTAGAGACGTGTTCCGGCGTCTTTAAACCACGGGATCTATCGTTAAGCACATAAACCTGCGGATTTGGGGAGGCATGCACGCAGGAAATACAAGAGGTGGTCACGTCTGTTGGACTCCCTTGTAACCCCTGTGGGTACCCCTTCGAGTAGTAGCGCATTAGACAGAACCGCGCACGGACTGTCTTCCACGTACCCTCTGGGTATATAGGAAGCCCCCTAGCTCCCTTGAAACCTCGCCATAGATAAACCTTCGGCCGTCTTGTGGCTATAGTACACCGAGAACAGCACTCGGAGAGATTACTCGCCCGTATGATAGGGTAGTCGGGTTGTACGGCTAAGGGTACGGTCGATCCTCCTTAGTTAGAGCCCTGAAACATTGGGCCGAGTACTACTGTCAGACCCTTATGTATATTGCGATCTGTAGCACCTGACACTCCCCAAGACCATAGTTCCCTTTCTATCGGGGGATCACACATCATCTATTCCAGATCAGCAGCAGCAGTTGTTCCACCATTCAGATCTCTCAGACCCACCAGATCGGATATTCCAGATCAGCAGCAGCAGTTGTTCCACCATTCAGATCTCTCAGATCCACCAGATCGGAGTAGTTGTGAAGGGTTCCTGTACCTGGATATAATTTTCGCAGGACTTTTGGCGGCATTGACATTTTGAGGATTTGGCGACTGCAGTATTGATCAGGAAGGAGTAAAACTCCATTAGGAGTTTTCCAAAAAAAAAAAAAAGGAGTCTGAGATCTTCCGGGGCGCTTATTGGTGACCTAGCCCATCAGTATCAGGACGACGAGCTGAGCAAGGTGGTACCATTCAATTTCTTAGTAAAAATTTTTAGGCGGTCCCAATTTTTCATCAGGTTGGTGTATGGTAGAAACTCGCGCTCAAGCGATGGCCAATGAAAGGATCGACAAAATTGAAAACCATGTGCACTCCCTCCAAACTGCGGTGAACAATATCGAACTTGAGCTTAAAGGAATGAGTAACCAGATACAACTTGAGCTTAAAGGAATAAGTAACCAGATACAGGATGCACTCCCAAAGGGCAAGGAGCCAGCCCACGAGGAGGCGTATAATGGCCATGAATACCATGAGGGTGAGTCTAGCCACTCTCATCACATCTGGCACTCCCATCCACCACCCAGTCAGCGACCTCCCAAGTTGGATATGCATAAATTTGACGGTTCTCACACGTCCGCATGGCTAGCACAAATGGAGCAGTATTTCCAATTGAATCATATCACAGATGAGGGGACTAAGCTTATGGTGGGCACCATGTACTTGGACAATGAACGATGGCAATGGAAGGAATGGCATCAGCGTTGCAATGGACATTTTCATAATTGGGCCCAATTTTCCAAAACTCTTCACAGTCGCTTTGAACAGGAAGACTCTTTTTTGGGGCGTCTCACTAAGCTCCGACAGACGGGTACAGTGGAGGAATATATTACTGCTTTTGAAGCCTTAGCCTTCCGCACTAAGGGTCTCACAGATGAGTTCTACATGGAATGCTTTATCAGCGGTCTTAAAGAAGCCATCAAAGCTCAGGTTCTACTCCACCACCCTCCCACATGGACAGAGGCTTGCCAGGTAGCCCGTAAGGTGGAACGTGCATTAACAGCCCAATCCAGCCGCCCCAACGTCCCCGCTAAAGGTCGTCCCTCACAGGCTCCCAATATGACTCAGACACTTAAGATTCAAAAGGTGTCACCTGTGGAAATGGCCGAAAGAAGGAAGCAAGGACTATGTTACTACTATGATGAAAAATATTCCCTGGGTCATAAATGCAAAGAGCACAAGTTTTTTCAAATAGATGCCACTGACTATAGCTCCACCGAGGAAGATCCACCACTTGAGGAACCGAAGGCGATCGAAGAAGATAACCAAAAGGAGATTGTATCTGATGAACCAATTATTTCGCTAAATGCATTGGCAGGAATTTCTTCCCCTCAAACTCTCAAAATCAGGGGTTTTCTTAAACATCACCCAGTAGTAGTCTTGATTGATAGTGGAAGTACCCATAATTTCATCCACCAAAATATCGCTGAAGCAGCACATTGTTTCGTCCGGGCAGTTTCTAACTTCCAAGTCCAGATTGCAGATGGGGGCACAATGAAATGTGAAGGTCGCTGTGAAAATGTCAAAATTCAAATGGGGGATTATCAATTGAAAACCCACATGTTTGCAATACACATGGGGGGTTGCGACATTGTCCTAGGTGCGGAATGGCTCCGCACTCTTGGGCCAATCACAATGGATTTCCAGGAGTTATATATGAGTTTTAAGCAGAACAACTCCACACATACCCTCCGTGGACTACAGGCAGGAGCCCCCTCTATCATCAGCTCGCATAGGATGGAAAAATTGTTAAAAAAGGGCCATCATGGAGTGGTAGCTCAATTTAATGCCATCTAGGTAGTAGACACCATGTCTCCGCCAATTCATCCTGAGATGCAACAGATTTTAAATAAACATCGGACGGTCTTTGACAAGCCTCATGAGCTTCCACCCTCACGAGGGGAACATGATCATAGCATCACATTGGTTCCAGGGGCCCAACCCCCAAATGTGCGGCCATACAGATATCCGTTCACCCAAAAGAATGAAATAGAAAAAATCATCAAGGAATTCTTGGAAGCAAGTGTCATTCGTCCCAGCATTAGTCCTTATTCATCTCCAGTGGTCATGGTTCTCAAGAAAGATGGGGAGTGGCGGATGTGTCCCGACTTCAGGGCCCTCAATAAGTTAACAGTCAAAGATAAATTTTCCATCCCAGTGGTTGACGATTTGCTGGACGAACTCAATGGGGCTCAATTCTTCACTAAGTTGGATCTTCGCTCAGGCTACCACCAAATTCGCATGAAGGAAGTCGACATTCCCAAGGCAGCTTTCAGAACTCATGAAGGCCATTATGAGTTCCTGGTCATGCCATTTGGTCTCTATAATGCCCCCTCTACTTTTCAGAGCCTTATGAATCACCTCCTCAAACCATATCTCAGAAAATTTGTCCTTGTCTTCTTCGATGACATCCTCATCTATAGTGGCACTTGGGCGGCACATCTTCAGAATATAGATCTACTCTTGCAACTGCTCCGCACGCATAAATTATTTGTCAAGATGTCTAAGTGTTCGTTTGGCATGGAAGAAGTTGAGTATTTGGGCCACATTGTGGGGCGTGAAGGTGTCAAGGTGGACCCAAAAAAGATCCAGGCAATGCAAGAATGGCCTCAACCTAAGACCTTGAAAATCTTGAGAGGATTTTTGGGTGTCACAGGCTATTATCGTAAATTTGTCCGCAACTATGGCCGCATAGCGAAGCCCCTAACGCAACTCCTAAAGAAAAATTCCTTCTTCTGGAACGAAGAAGCACAACAGGCATTTACCACTCTCAAAACTGCCATGTGTTCCACTCCTGTCTTAGCACTACCGGACTTCACCAAATCATTTGTCATTGAATGTGATGCTTCAGGAACAGGTATTGGAGCGGTCTTAATGCAGGAAGGGCGACCATTGGCCTTCACCAGCCATCAACTAAGTGGGAGGAATCTGGGCCAATCTACCTACGAGAAGGAAATGATGGCCATCTTACATGTAGTCGAGACCTGGCGACCTTACTTGTTGGGGCGACGTTTCCAAATCCGCACAGATCATCACAGTCTTAAATATTTTTTGGAGCAACGCCTATCTTCCCCACAACAAAATAAATGGTTAGCCAAAATGCTGGGATATGATTATGAGATCATTTACAAGAAAGGGAAAGACAACATGGTAGCAGATGCATTGTCGCGTCAATTTGAGGAGGAAAGTACTCTGCTCGCAATTTCCCTCCCCATTCCAGACTGGATTGAAGAGGCTCGTAGGGAATGGTTTTCACATCCCGGGCTCTCCCAACTCATTTCTCAATTGCAGGTAGATCCTAATTCCAGCAAGGGCTACTCGTGGCAGAATGATATTCTTCGCTACAAGGATAGAGTCGTCATATCACCAACATCCACCCTCAAAAGTCGCATTTTGGCAGAATTGCACTCATCTCCCATTGCAGGACATTCGGGCTTTCAGAAGACATATGCTCGCACCAGAAGATCATTTTTTTGGGCCGGCATGAAACAGGACATCCTGACTTTTGTAGCAGAATGTGACGTCTGTCAACGCCACAAAGGGGAAACCGTCAACACACCAGGCACATTACAACCATTGCCCATTCCGGCGTCAATTTGGACGGAGGTCTCCATGGATTTCATTACAGGTCTTCCAAAGTCTGGGAACAAGTCAGTCATCATGGTGGTTGTGGACCGACTGTCGAAGTATGCTCATTTTTGCGCCCTACCCCAACCATTCACACCCACTTTGGTTGCTCAAACTTTCATGGATCAGATCTTCAAATTGCATGGCATGCCCACTTCTATTGTGTCCGACCGCGACCCAATCTTCACCAGTAATTTTTGGCAGGAGCTCTTCAGAATACAAGGCACTCAACTCAAACTCAGCACTTCATATCATCCGCAAACAGATGGTCAAACCGAAGCCGTCAACAAATGTCTAGAAACCTACCTTAGGTGTTTCACTTCAGAAAAACAACACCTTTGGGTACAGTGGTTACCTCTGGCGGAATGGTGGTATAACACCAACTATCATGCCACCACCAAAATGACTCCCTATGAAGCAGTCTATGGACAACTTCCGCCTTCCCCTACTTCTTATCTCACGGGGTGCTCCAAAGTACAAGCCGTGGATCAACTCCTACAACACCGCGCAACCATGCTTGCCCATCTGCGCGAGAATCTTCATCAAGCTCAGAACCGTATGAAGCAACAGGCTGACCAACATCGCTCAGAGCGCCAATTTCAAGAAGGGGATCAGGTTTTTTTGAGGCTGCAACCATATAAGCAAACATCACTCAAAGACAAGGGTTGTCAAAAGCTCTCTCCAAAATTCTACGGACCATACCAAGTACTTCAGCGCATTGGAGAAGTGGCTTACAAGTTGGCTTTGCCACCTACAGCAAAACTCCACCCAGTTTTCCATGTATCGTGCCTCAAGAAAGTGATTGGGAACAATTGCCGAGTTCAAACCAGTCTACCTGAATTGGACGAAGAAGGGTCAATCTGGCTTCAACCTGAACAGGTTCTAGACACATGAGACAAGCACCTGCGCGTCCGCATGCTTAAGGAGGTCCTCGTCAAATGGAAAGACACCTCTCCGGAAGATGCAACTTGGGAACCAGCCACTATTCTTCAGCAGTTTCCGCAGCTTCAGCCTTGAGGACAAGGCTAGTCTTAAGGGGGAGGGCATGTTAGGGTCCCACCCTAACCCCCTTATTTATGTCATGGGATCACGTCATAGTCAAGAGTCAATAAAGCCCATATTAATATTTGTAAGTGGTTAACCCGCAATTAATGACAGGACCACAGTTAGTTGCAAATGGGCAGTAGTATTAGATAGATAGTAAAGGGGCGGTAGTATTAGATAGATGGTATTAATAAAACCCACGATATTGGCCCGTGGTATTGCATGTATGAGTCATATATAAAGGATAGAGACTCCCTGCGAGGAGCATCGTGTCTTGTTTTGTAATCGAGCTCTGCTCTATTGGAGGTTGCCCCCTCGAAGAGGCCTGTGAACATTTCTCTCTGAATAATAAAATCATTGCTATTCTGTGTTCTGGGTATATTTTCTTCGCATATTCTGTGTTCTCGGTATCTTTTCTTCGCAAATTCTATGTTTGTGTATTGCTTTGCAGGTTAAGAGCATAACATTGCATGTTAAGAGGAAAATGAAAGAAAATGAAAAAATTAGAGGCCTCAATGATAAAAAGGCTTATGAGGATTAGTTCATAACTTTTGTCAGTTCATTTTTTGAGCTCTCTCTCTCTTCTCTCTCTCATACTCTTGCACACTTCGAGCATTCTTGGAGAACTCTAGCATTAGAGAAAGGAAGGAAGAGGTAGGAAAAGAAATCAAAGGGAATCAAAGACCAAACAAGGAAGAGTTCGATCAAGAAGTTACAGCGAGATTACTTGCGGTTATCAAGTTGCATGTATGATTTCCTTGCTAGTTTTGGAATGCATGGTACATTGATGGGTGTATTTGGTTCTCTTGTTGTCATTAGCATGGGTTTTTCCAGGTGTGATAGTGGTTTTCATCCTTTCCTCTCCATTTTTGTATAGCTATGATGTGATGGGGTTCTTTTACTTGATTGAAATGGATTGTCAAATGGTTTCGAAACCAAGGGAGGTGGTCTCAAGAAAATTCCCAAAGGCCTAGAAATCCCTTGACTGGTAAAGGTGGGATATGTGGTAAAGCCCGAGGGTGGAGTTAGGAAAATTCCTCATAGTTTCGGTGGAGAGATCCAGAGGCATCCATGCTTGTTTAGAGCCCAGTGATCCCTATACCTTTAATGGTGGGATTGCGGTAAATCCGGGTAGTGTATGTTTCTTTTTTGGGCCTAAGAATCCTTGACCGGTATATGGCGGGATATATGATAAAGCCTGGTTGTATAGGTGTTTTCTTTGGGCCTAAAAATCTTTGACTAGTTTTGGCGAGATATGTAGTAAAGCCTAAGAAGCATGGTCAGTTTTTTTGTGAGTTTCACATTCATGTTTGGAATATGGCATGGAGGTGATTGGCTGAAAGAAATATTTGGTTCAGCCTAATTTATGGTATGGTGGTATGTGGAAGTCCCTGACTTGGTTGGATTTTTCATGTGTTAGTAAAAATTATTTTCCCTCTTGCATTTCATGAGTATTTACACTTGTTATTATGTGGCTTTAGTGGTTGCTTTATAATTATTAATTTGTTGGTTATATATTAGATATAATGATTGTTTTATGACAGACTTTAGTTATAACTCTCATCATGTTTTGATTAGTAAATGGATGTTTAATGAATGTCTGACCTAATAGATGATAATGCAATTATTGTGAGAAGGCATTAGACCTTCTTGATTATTCTCAAATAAATGTCATATATTCTCAAATATAACAAAATTTCAGTTATCTTATTAAAAAATAAATATATATACTATGACAATTGATAAAACACACCCTCAAAAATTAAACATAATACAAAGCAACCTGTTACTGCTATGATCCAACATAATCTCCTTTTATAATACACATTTATTTATTGATTGATTGTTTGTGGTACCTGTTTCTACAGGTAAATCACCATACTATTAACTTTTGTCGTGTTTATCCTCACGTTTAATAAATGTAGAGTATAGAAATGGGGTGGAACTAAGTTTTAAGGATGTGATCTAACGATTAAGTAGGGATGTTTAGTCCTCACAGGTTTTAGGATAATTTAGAACAAAACTCCCAACATTATTATTTCTTCTATTGAAAAAAAAGCATGGTTTCACTCTCAAACCATTCGAATAGCCCAATGAAATCTGAAGTATCAGTAAAAGAAACTTTGGCGATGGAAACCGGGTCGTTGGCAGTCAACCATCCACGACAACCCACAAGATTTGTACATCGAATTAATAATGGTCAGAGCTGCAAAAGCTACAGATACAGGTTAGTCACACTGTTTTTTTTGGTTAGTCAGAGTCACATTCACTATATACAACTTATACAGCACGTTATTCTACTTATCTCACATGCGGAGCTATTAGTACTTTCTAGTTATCGACGCCCATCTCTTTTCGATGACTTTGATTATGGCGTCGCATTGTTTGTTTTAGTAGTCAAATGCTCAACAATGCACTCGGCTTGTTTTAGTAGACTTTGACTCACAAGAGTCTCTTAGTCTTCAACAAACATCATGGCGATATGTATATCACATGAGAAAAGTTCCTACCATAGTAAGCCAAGTTGTTGCATAAGAGTTACGCAGGAAGCGAATAAAATACTTTTATACACAACTGAAGTCTCTCTTGCCCACTACTACTCCCTATCATGCTTTTAGATCAAACTGCAACCTAGCCCGTGTGATTGATTAATCTTTTATAAACTAAATACATATTTGGTTTTTCGTTACAGCGTGACAGATATGAATTATATAAGGAAGCCTTCAATTCCATCAGAAAACGTTATGAAGATTTATACTACTGTGAGAGAACGCTGAGATATATGTGGAGGATTCTGAACTTGGAAGGTATGCTTTAGATGCGGAAACCTGGAGGCATTTTAGATTATAGTTTTGATTGAATTTTAGTATAAATGTATTTATTAATTATTGATAATTAAATTAAAATTTTGAAAAGCATGGCAAATATGTACAAAATATTTTTGGTATTAGTTAAGATAAAAGATTGTCATTTTTGTTTTTCAATTTAATTAAAAAATGTTATATAAAGTTGAATTAAAATAAAATATATTAAAAAAAAAATGTTGCAAAATAAATTGTGGTTTTTTGGGCATGTTATATTGAGAAGTTATGATAATTGGAATTATTGTGAGAAAGACTATTTACAAATTAAAAATCTCCCTGTGAATATCCATGATAATTGGTCTATATTATTGTGAGAAAGACTATTTACAAATTAAAAGTCTCCACTATAAAGTAGGGGTGAATATTTATGATTAAAAATCGTGTTACTTTATTTTTTTAATGTATATATGTTTAACTCGTCTATTAATTATTTTAATAATTTATAATAATAATAATAATTTAAAATAAGTCCCATGGGGGTAGGCGAGTTGGTAATCACAATGCAGTGAAGTTCGTTAGAAAGGCGGGCTCCATACTGAAGGTCACGAGTTCAATTCCCCCAGACTAACCCGGAGCTGTGGAGAGGGGCGGGCGCAGTTTCCCAAGGGTTATAGTGGTAGCGGTCAGAATCGACCCCGTGTAATGCGAGTTGCGAGGCTGCTCCAGTTGCCGATTCCTCTGTAATAAATAATAATAATAATAATTTAAAATAAAGTTATAATTTACCCAAGTTTTATGATTTTTTTTTAATCATGGGATAATTATTTTGATCAATCTCATGAGTTTACCACTCATTTAATTTATATGGCTATATTAATTTAAATGCGTAGAGTTTTTTTAATCATGGGATAATTATTGATCAATATCATGAATTTAACACCCATTTAATTTATATGGCTATATCAATTTAAATGCGTAGAGTTTTTTTTAACCATGGGATAATTATTTTGATCAATATCATGAATTTACCACCCATTTAATTAGTATGGCTATATCCATTTAAATGCGTAGAGCGGGATCAAATCCCTCGACGTGAAAACATTCTTTTTGGAGTGTACAATTTGAATAAAGGTGCAAACATTATTTTTTGAGTGTATAATTTGAATAAAGGTTTTCACCTTGAGGGATGGATGTACTTTGAATCATGTTGAGAGTAACAATGACACATTTTTAGATTATCATTATTACTTATATGTCTATGATAAACTTCAAACCTTAGTTTGTTGTGATGATAGATATTGTAATACCTTTAATGATAAAAAATGATGAAATCAAAATTTTGAATGGAAAGTGACAATGTAATAGTGTTGAATGATAAAATGTGAATAATAAGAATGTAGTCAATTACAAATAGTATTCATTGTGATCAATCTCAAACTATTTTCTTCTACTATTCTTGTTGTCACCCAGGTTAGTTTTTCCATCTTTTCATATCAATTAAATGAAAATGTCGGTTGAAATCGTAAATCATTCAAATCTTTAACTCAAGCTATTGTAGTAAACATTATACCTTGTCTCTCTTGCTCTCCAATATTAATAGGTTGAAATACTATAACAAAAAAATCAATGCACATTGTCAATAATTTTTTGTGCTTGCATTGAAATCAATGTGCAGTGTTAGGCCAATCAATATAAAATTAATGTATCATTATACATCTAGTTACATCAAATCAGAAATCAACATCTACATGAAAATCAATGCATGTAATGCAAGCAATCAAATATGATTAGAAAACAACATCTATGCTGAAATCAATGCATCTAATCCAAACAATCAAATAGGATTATAAATCAACATCTACATTAAGATCAATGCATCTAGTGAAAGCAATCAAATATAATTAGAAATCAACATCTACACTAAAATCAATGCATCTTACAAGCAATCAAATAGAATTAGAAAATATATACACTGAAATGAATGCATCTAGTGCAAACAATCAAATAGGATTAGAAATCACCATCTACACTGAAATCAATGCATCTAATGCAAGAAATATTCTTCTCTCTCTCCCTCCTCCATCTATATTGATATGTCAATCCATCTCTTCTTCTTTGTGTCTCTATTAATCCCCCAAACACACATTCTCTCTCTCTCACCATATGTATTTATCTCTCTCTCTCCCTCCCTCCCTCTCTCTATCTCTCCCTTCTTCCCACTTTTCACATTCCATCTACATCTCTATCTCCCTTTGTCTCTCTATATCACCCCCAAGACATACACACTCTTTCTCCATATCTATCTATCTCTCCCTCCTTTTTCCTCTCCCTCTCCCTCTCTCTTCCCCTTCACTCATTCCCTTCTACTCTCCTCCCTCCCTCTCCATCTCCCTTATCACCCCTCTCTCTCCACATGTCTCTCCCTATGTCTTTCTTCTTACATCCCTCTCTCTCTCTTTTTCTCCTACCTACCTCTATCTCTCGCCTCCCCTGTCTATCTCTCTCTAGCTTTTTCACTATATCCCTCCCTCTCTCCTTCTCTTTCCTTCTCTCAATCTCTCCTTTGTCTCTCTGTCTCACCCCAAAACATACACACTCCTTCTTCATCTTTCCCTTGTCACTCCCTATCTCCCTCTCCACTTTTCTTTCTCTATGTCTCTTTTCTTCCCTCCCTCTTTCCCCTTTCAACTCCATCTCTCTCTCTCTTTTCCCTCCAACCTTGTCATTATGTCCCCCCCCCTCTCTCCTTCTCTCTCTCCCCCTCTCTGCCCCCCTCCATCTTGTTGTTTCCCTCTGATGCAGGAGCATCCAGCTCAATATTATCATTGTATTCTAGTAGAAATAGGGGGCCTTATATTTCAAGGAAGTTGGTTTCCTAAGTATTGGATTTATATAATTATTTAATGTTTTGAGTGATTTTAATGAGAGTAGGAATTAGTTGAATATTGTGAGGCTTTATTGTAAATGTTCTCAAATGTAGGAAAACATGAGAGATTTAGGATAGTTGAGAGATTGAGGGATTGAAAATTGATTGTAAATCCTAAATTAGGATTCAGTTCATGATTTTGTGGATTTGAGAGAATCCTTAGGGATGAGAAAGAGATTTTTAGGATTTTTGTTGAGAGATTTAGGGATCTAAACTAGAAATTGGTTTTAGAATCCTTTTGTATAAATGTAAGCCTGAAAGGCATGAGTAGAGGTTGGAGAGGTTGAATAGGAAAATAGATAGCAGATTGGAGTGTTTGTAAGCCTATGGGTAGATTAGGAAATAGAGGCCACTAATGTTGAATATCAGGCCAAAGAGACAGAGATCTCATTATGTAATTCATTGCGTGTAATTATATATATATAAATTAATTAAAATCCTGTATAAGCACGTAATTGAGTGTTGGATGAATCGAGTGTATCTGAGAAGTGTATATATAAATTTATACAGGAAAGTGCAGTGAATGCAAAGAGGTAGAGCCAAGGTAGAGCGCAGAGGAGGAAAACGAACCAAATGCTTGAAATGGATCATTGAATCCATTCGAGGAGTCAAGTAAAGTTATGAATTGATCGTAATAAGGAAATCACGAAGCTAAGTGAAGCAGAATTGGATTAAGTGACGGAAGGCCGAAACCATTCAAAAACACGGAACGCACAAAACCTTGAAGAAGTGCATAAAATCTAAGTTAAGTGGAAGAATGGAAGAGCAAAGATTGATGCTCAGAAACCATTAGATTCGGGAAGATCAACAACTGAGATCTAATCGCTAATCGCATTATCAGGGGTTTCATGAGGCAGAGGTCGGTCAATGTATGCGTGATACGCCGATAACGATAAGTCGATCGGTGATCGGAGATCGGCGTGATCGCTTATCGGAATTGGAGGATTGACGCAGCGGGAGGCTGACAGAGAAGGCAGGCCCGAAATCTTAACAGTTGTAACGTATAAGTCTATCGGATCCGTAATATATATCAGATTGGAGCAAGTGGAAAGGGTCAATTGCGATGGTGTGATAGCGACTGCTGATAGCGATGATTGCTAATCAGATATTGTGTTAATTGAGTTCGGAGGAGGAACTGTTCAGAGGCGGACCTGACGATATATAGATTCAAGTCTATATGTTTTAAAGTCCGATGTATGGGTAGAGTGGGGTTTTCCCGTTATACCATTGTATTTTCATTAAAAACGATGCGACCTGATTTTAAAGGGAAAGTCGCACATTGAAAGAGAAAGGGGCGATGAGGAACTATGGAGAAGCCGATAGCCGATTGTGATGACGTTTAACCTCGAAATCTGTGCAAGAGTTGTATGGTAAGCAGAATAAGGTAGGATTTGCATACATTTCCCTTTCTAAAGGGTTTTATAAGGAATTTTCCCGAAGGAAGGTTTATATGTGAATATATATCTATATATATATATATATGGATGCGCCGATGGGTTTAAAAAGGCTTAATTAAGGTTTAGATGGGGTTCGAAGTCCCTTATAGAAGGAATTAGACAGAAGGCCTTAATACAGTCTTATAAAAAGGCTCGAGAGTTTTTTAACAGTCTCGATAAGGGAGATTTGAGGAAAACTCCATTAAAAATGAATAATGAATGTTTTAAAGGGTTGATAAAGTCCCAAAGAGGTAAAGGCAGGGTGATTGAGTTCTGAAACAATGGAATTGTAGATAAGGAGGCCTTAACCATCTTAGATGATGAAGTGATGACCTGGTAGGTCATAATAATTCTTGGAGAAAATGATTTATGCATGAATATGCATACTGTGGGTATGCGCAGGGGAAACCCTACGTCAATTTTTGGTATCAGAGCTGAATTATAAATGAACCATTTGGTATAAGGCATAACAAAGCAATTATGTATGAAAGTTTCTTGAAAGAATTCAGAACTGAGAGATGTGTATGCAGGAAAGGGAGATTAGATTCTAATCTGACAGTCAAGCAACCATAGTACAGCTGGGAGAATGGAGAAGAACAGTTAAGTTCTTAGAGGCAGGTAAGGCAGAATTAAGCAGAGATTGCAGAGATAGAAAGAATCCACAACAATGTTTGGAGAATGGAGATTCACTTGGATGTGAAGAATGAATGGAGAATCGTGTAGGTATTGTGTTTGTTTAATTCTGATTTGAGTTTCACTAACAAAGAAATAGATTGAGGATTGATGGTTGCAGTAATGAAGTATCTCAGCAAAGGAGATCAAACCTTAAGGGACAGTAATGAAAGAAGCTGTTAATGATTTCTGAGTGGAAGAAAACTCAGCAAAGAAGGAATTGTTGCTGATAGTTAAGCTTTGCCCGGATAAAGCCAAATTAATGGAAGAAAGGATCCCTATCCTGATGATGAGCCACGGTGGAGGGCTCGAAACGTCGATTCAATCAAATCATGGATGCGAGAACTCCGAAAGAAAACAACACACAAAGGATCCGATTCTAAAATCTGATTGACAGTATTTGAATATCGAGAAATTGTGTAGTGGAAGCATAAGGATTTGCTAAAATAGATTTGCAGGAATGGTGAGATTCGGAAGGTAGTTGAAGGTATGCAATTTTGTCTATGATAAGAAAATATGGAATGAATGAAATTTTATCGTAAGATTACAATAGTTAAACTGTAAGAGGGATGTTTGTAATTTTTTGAAGTAACAAAGTTTGAAGAACCGTTGAAATCTAGTGGAAAGGACAGTCCATTAAAAAGTGCAAGCAAATGGAAGGACAAGATCAAACAAAGATCTTGAAGGTAAGATGATATGGTTTTATTCTAATTAGATTGAAGATTAGAAGATTGTAGTCTTTGCATTGAAGTAGAAGTATTATTGCAACTCCCAAAAGGAAATTCCACAGAGGATGTAGTAGAATTGCTAAGAGATAAAGGAAGCTAGTGAAAGTTTCTGAGTGAAAACAAAGATGTGGCAGAACCTTGAGGAATTCCAACAGAGATTGGATAAAGAGGAAAGTTGTATTCTTGGAAAGTGCAGATGAGTTGAAGCCCAGAAGGAGCAAAGAGAATTTCTCAAAGGAGGTTACAAGGATAGAGAACCAATTTCTTGCCAAAAGACTGAGTGAGGAGAGCTTGGTGAGGTAAGTGGCAACAAGACAAGACTTGCTTTTGAAGAGGCTTTAGTGCAACTCATAGTAAAGTGAGTGAGAAACTCATAGAGATGGAGAGGATGATGACTAGCGACAGTCATAACAGAGGTTCTGAAAGAGACCACAGTGGAGGACAAAAGGAGAAGGATGCCAAGGCAGATGGCATACAAAGACAGTTAAGCAAAGAGGAATATGAGAGGGGGAAGGTTGAGATAGCAATTCAGCTTGAAGTGTTAATGGAGATGTTGCAAAGAAATGAAGCAGACCGAAAACATGGTTATGTCATGAGAAAGAAGGTGAAGTGGAAGAGGCTACAAGAGAAGAGGAATCAGCAGGTGAATATGCAGTTGACGAAGGAACTAAGGGAACTTGAACAGGTTATAGATGCCAAAAAAAGGATAGAGACACTCGAAAGAGTTGAGCTACAATAAAAGGAAGATGTTGAAGAAGATGTTGAAGTTTCGATATGTGAACCAGAAAGTGGACCATTACCTTTTGAAAGTGATGAAGAGCTAGAGGAGTTGAATCATATGAATGATTCAAAGCAGCCAGAGGACTTGATGACTGAAGCATCAAGTGAGACCCAAAGGAATGGTATTTCTAAAACAAATGACTTGTGTATAATTGCAGGTTCTGAAGAAGATAGACAGTCCTTTAAAGTTGTCAAAGATGTGAAAGAGTACCTTCCAGAAGATGAAAGTTTTGAAGAAGAATATAAAAAAGAGGTTGGGAAAGAATCAATTCACTACGGTGGAAAAATGCTAGAAGATATCATTGAAATAGATAATGAGAAGGGGAGACTAGCTGACAGTCTCAAGAGTTCTTTGAGTTTGGATCAGCATACTGATATGTTGACAGAAGAGGAGAGATCATAGCAACATGCTGAAGTGTTGTACAGAGGCCTTATATTTTTTATTATAATGATTGTCTTATAATTGAAGATGTTGTTGCAAAAGCTGGAACATATTTGGCATAGGTGGATAGCCAAATGGAAGAAGAAGAGGAAGAACATCTATTGAAGGATGTTAAGGAAGATTTAGCAGAGGAAGAAGGACCATGTGATAATGAGACAATAACAAATGAAGAAATGGAAGATTGTGTAAAATTTCCAAAGTTCACTCAAGTAAAATCATTGAGTTATATAGAGAATTAGACTTTCAAAGGAGAAAGTTGGAAGAGCAGAGGATGAATGTTCAGGATAGATTATTGAAGAAGGATGACAAAACAATTTTTATAAATAATAATCAAGAATAAGTTGATAGATGCAGAAAATAGAGGCAATAAATTGTTCTAAAAGACAATGTAGTAGTAGTAGAAAAGGTGCAAAACAATAGTAAGAGTGAAAAGGAAGCGATCAGAACAAGTGAAGAACAAGCAAGAATGAGAGTTCAACAATCAAGAGATAAAAACAATCAGCAGATAGAGGATATATTGGACAAAGAAATTGAGATGATAAGAAGATTAATGATGAAAGTGTCTTAGAGAAAGACAACAGTAAGAAAGAAAAGGAGTGACAACAAGAGGAAAATAGTAGCAGACTTTGAGAGCAGGGAAAGTGGAGCATTACAGCATAAAGTATGGAGGCCTAGAGAACAACAACAGATAACAGCAGCAATAGAGCGGTTGACAAGCAAAGACAGATTACAAAATAAAGTTTGGGATCCAAGAGGAAACAATTATCCAAACTTATGACCAAGTGGCCATAAATTTTCTTACATGGGGAGTCTGATGCAGGAGCATCCAGCTCAATATTATCATTGTATTATAGTAGAAATAAGGGGCCTTGTATTTCAAGGAAGTTGGTTTCCTAAGTATTGGATCTATGTAATTATTTAATGTTTTGAGTGATTTTAATGAGAGTAGGAATTAATTGAATATTGTGAGGCTTTATTGTAAATGTTCTCGAATGTAGGAGAACATGAGAGATTTAGGATAGTTGAGAGATTGAAGGATTGAGGAATTGATTGTAAATATTATATTAGGAGTCAGTTCATGATTTTGTGGATTTGAGAGAATCCTTAGGGATGAGAAAGAGATTTTTAGGATTTTTGTTGACAGATTTAGGGATCTAAACCAGAAATTGGTTTTAGAACCCTTTTGTATTATAAATGTAAGCTTGAAAGGCATGAACAGAGGTTGGAGAGGGTTAATAGGAATATAGATAGGAGATTGGAGTGTTCGTAAGCCTACTGGTAGATTAGGAAATAGAGGCCACTGATGTTGAAGATTAGGCAAGAGAGACAAAGATCTCATTATGTAATTCATTGTGTGTAATTATGATATTAATTAAAATCCTGCATAAGCGCGTAATTGAGTGTTGAAGGATGAATCGAGTGTATCTGAGAAGTGTATATATAAATTTATGCAGGCAAGTGTAGTAAACGCAAAGAGGCAGAGCCGAGGCGAAGCACAGAGGAGGAAAATGAACCAGAGGCTCAAAATGGATCTTTGAATCCATTCAAGGAGTCAAGTAAAGTTATGAATTGATCGTAATAAGGAAATCACGAAGCTAAGTGAAGCGGAAGTGGATTGAGCGGTAGAAGGCCGAAACCATTCAAGAACCTGGAACCCACAAAACCTTGAAGAAGTGCGTAAAATTTAAGTTAAGTGGAAGAATGGAGGAGCGAAGACTGATGCTCAGAAACCGTTGGATCTGGGAAGATCAACGGCTGAGATCTAATCGCTAATCACATTATCGACGGTTTCATGAGGCAGAGGTCGGTCAATGTATGCGCGATACACCGATAGCGATAAACCGATCGGTGATCAGAGATCGGCATGATCGCTTATCGGAATCGGAGGATTGACACAGCGGGAGGCTGACAGAGAAGTCGGACCCGAAATCTTATCAGCTGTAACCTATAAGTCTATCGGATCCGTAATTTATATCAGATTAGAGCAAGTGGAAAGGGTCAATTGCGATGACGCGATAGTGACTACCAATAGCGATGATCGTTGATCGGAGATTGCGTTAATCAAGTTCGGAGGAGGAATTGTTCAGAGGCTGACCCGACGATATATAGATTCGAGTCTATATGTTTTAAAGTCTGATGTATGGGTAGAGTATGGTTTTCCTGTTATACCATTGTATTTGCGTTAAAAACAATGCGGCCTGATTTTAAAGGGAAAGTCGCACATCGGAAGAGAAAGGGGCGATGAGGAACTGTGGACAAGCCAATAGCCGATTGCAATGAGGTTTAACCTCGAAATTTGTGTAGGAGTTGTACGATAAGCAGAAAAAGGTAGGATTTGCATACATTTCCCTTTGTAAAGGGTTTTATAAGGAATTTTCCCAAAGGAAGGTTTATATGCGATATATATATGGATGTGTCGATGGGTTTAAAAAGGCTTAATTAAGGTTTAGATGGGGTTCAAAGTCTTGATAGAAGGAATTAGAGTGAAGGCCTTAATACAGTCTTATATAAAGGCTCGAGAGTTGTTTAACAGTCCCAATAAGGGAGATTTGAGGAAGACTCCATTAAAAGGGAATAATGAATGTTTTAAAGGGTTGATAAAGTCCCGATAAAGGTAAAGAACACATATTTCATTAAATTTGGAAGTTTTTAATGGATCTAGAATTTAGAAGTTTAACTAGATTAAGTTTTTTCAAAATGAGGAATTAGAAAGTCACTTAGTTCACTAATTTTAATGTAGATATTCACCATTTTTTGTGTAAAAATTATCATGATAAGTTTTATAAAAAAAATTATATAAACTTGCTAAAGCAAATCTTTCACATCTTAATCTTAGATTCCTTACATTATCTATTTTAATAGTTTTTATGGTTTATATTAAAAGATAAGTTTTCTAAGGTTATTTTATGAAAATAATGATGTGTATTTTACTATAATTAACCCATTTAATTATAAATGAATATAGTAAATCTCATGTATGTGTTAAGCTACAATTATTACTAAGAAAGTGTTGGCACAATTTAGAAGTCTATCGCCTTTGCAACACTAATAATATGGTTGAAGATTAAAAAACTCTCATAGATCATCCAATTTATACTCATATTGGAATTAAATTTCAAAATATTTGTGACGCTGCCAACCTTTTTGATTGTTTAACTAAACAAAATTATGATGGTCTTGAAACACTTCTTTTAATACTTTTTGAGCATATTAACAATAAAATTCGAAATAACTTTTAGTAATATCTTTTTACCCATTTTTGGTCTTAGTGGATGATAATCATCATTATCACCATCACAATTACATACTATTGTAGGAAGTTTGCACCATTTTAGAGTTGAGGAGAAAAAAAAATAGTATCAAATTAAATGTTTAGTGTGAGTAGTAGCATAATTTATTTTTATTTATTTTTTGTACTTTTATGTTAATAAAAAAGTTGATTGAGGCTTACCATATATGTCCTATATATACCATTATTTAGAACTTTAACTAAATTAAGTTTTTTCAAAATGAGGAATTAGAAAGTCACTTAGTTCATTAATTTAATGTAGATATTCACCATTTTTTGTGTAAAATTATCATGATAAAATTTTTAAAACAAATTTATATAAACTTGCAAAAGCAAATCTTTCACATCTCAATTTGGATTCCTTACATTAACTATTTTAATATTTTTTATGGTTTATATTAAAAGATAAGTTTGTTAAGGTTATTTTATGAAAATAATGGCGTATGTTACTATTATTAATCCATTTAATTATAATCTGATATAGTACATATCATGTATGCGTTAAGTTATGATTATTACTAAAGGAGTGTTAGCACAATTTAAAAGTCTATCACCTTTGCAACACTAGTAATATGGTTGAAGATTAAAAAAACTCTCATAGATCATCTAGTTTATACTCATATTAGAATTAAATGTCAAAATATTTGTGACGCTACCAACTTTCTTGATTGTTTAACTAAACAAAATTACGACGATCTTGAAACACTTCTTTTAATGCATTTTGAGAATAACAATAAAATTCAAAATAACTCCGCGGATCAACATGCATGTCTCAGTCTTGTTCATAGAAAATTCCCGGGAAGATGAGGACGCCCTGGATGAACAGGGGCAGAGAACGACTGACAATCAGAAGCATGAAGCAGAGGCCCCTGAAGCTGATAAGGAGCAGGAGGTTAAAGATGCGACCGCAGATCTGGAAAATGCAAAGCAACGCAAGCAAGAACAGAGGGCGGGAACTGGCGAGGAGGAAGACACCTTTCCCACTACTGCTGAAAGAGAAGCCTATGGACGATTGAAGTGCAAATGGACGATTGATGACGCACGCGCACAAGGTTCTTATGGCTTTTTGTTTGGTCTTAGACTGGTGTCTTCTGCTGTTTGTTTTTTGACTCAATTATAGTAACCATGCTTCTGGTCTCTTTCGTGCCCTGGTTGAATGTCCCTGTTCCTGAATTTTGTGTTAACGATTTGGGTAAGGTCAGTCTCCCCTGCGTGGGATGTAATGGTTGGTGCCCCTGCGTGGGCGTGCTCTTATGGAAGTCTGGCTTTTGTGTCTGGCGCCCCTGCGTGAGCTAGTTTTTTGGATGCCTCAATTGCTCTCGGGTGACATATCCAGAGCCTGATTCTCTCTTGTTTCACCATGATGTATTTTTTACTCTTGTACATAATATAATAGTTTAGTCTTTTGCCGAGAAAAAAAAAAATTCAAAATAACTTTTAGTAATATCTTTTTACCTTCTTATATACCTTATTTGGTCTTAGTGGATGATAATCATCATTATCACCATCATAATTACATACTATTGTAGGAAGTTTGCACTATTTTAGAGTTGAGGAGAAAAAAAAAATAGGATCAAATTAAATGTTGAATGTCAATAGCAGATTGAGGCTTGCTTAAATAATAATAGATTAATATATATCATAAAGTTATTTAATGACAAATGATCTTAGTAATGTGTCCAATATATACTATTATTTAAAACATTAACTAGATTAAATTTTTTCGAAATGAGGAATTAGAAAGTCACTTAGTTCACTAATTTTAATGTAGATATTCACCATTTTTTGTGTAAAAATTATCATGATAAAATTTATAAAACAAATTTATATAAACTTGCAAAAGCAAATCTTTCACATCTTAATGTTAATTCTTTACATTATCTATTTTTAATATTTGTATGGTTTATGTTAAAAGATAAGTTTGTTAAGGTTATTTTATGAAAATAATGATGTGTATGTTGCTATTATTAACCCATTTAATTATAATCCAATATATAGTAAAATATCATGTATGTGTTAAGTTATGATTATTACTAAAAGAGTGTTAGCACAATAAAAAGGCTATCACCTTTGCAACACTAGTAATATGGTTGAAGATTTAAAAACTGTCATAGATCATCCAGTTTATACTCATATTGGAATTAAATTTCAAAATATTTGTGACGCTACCAACCTTCGAAATTGTTTAACTAAACAAAATTATGATGATCTTGAAACACTCCTTTTAATGTATTTTTAGCATAACAATAAAATTTGAAATAACATTTAGTAATATCTTTTTACCTTCTTAAATACCATATTTGGTCTTAGTGGATGATAATCATCATTATCACCATCAACATTACATACTATTGTAGAAAGTTTGCACCATTTTAGAGTTGTGGAGAAAATATTTTTTTAAGATCAAATTAAATGTTGAATGCTAGTAGCACAATTTATTTTTATTTATTATTTGTACTTCTATGTTTAAAACTTGAGGCTTACTTAATTAATAATAGATTAATATGCAAGCTATATATTAAGTATAAAGTTATTTAATGACAAATGATCATAGTATGTGTCCAATATATACCATCATAGACCATTTTAAGTGGAGATGTAGGGATCAAATTTCTTCACGTGCAAATATTTTGAATGAAAGATACAATGTGTTATTTTTCATTGTTGAAACTGTATTTTTGAATGCTAAATAGAGTATATATATGACCAAATAAGAATTTTAACCATAATTTTTTTTTCTTATATATAGATATATAAGAAGTTGATATGGACATAAATTAGTTAACATAAATCTTCAAATAGTTCCTCTGTATCTCTAGCTGAAATTTTTTGAAAAAGTATAAAATTTAAACATCTAATTCACACATTTTATATACTTCTAAATA
This sequence comes from Pinus tabuliformis, assembly GCA_031772625.1. Lineage (NCBI taxonomy): Eukaryota > Viridiplantae > Streptophyta > Pinopsida > Pinales > Pinaceae > Pinus > Pinus tabuliformis. Next base: position 402,624,812 of record CM062810.1, read on the forward strand.
CTTTACAAAACATTCATTTCTTTTATTTTCTATTTAGAACATAATTTTTATTCCCCCCCCCCCCCCCATATTGGGTTGTAAAATGAGTCTCTCGTCTCAATTATCAATCATTTTATGATCAAAATCAATCATGAATTAGAATAGTAACAAAGTAGTACAATTTGATTATTTTCAAATACAACAAGAAAGAGAGAAAATTGACTAAGATATTTATTACAAATGTTTAGTTTTTATTCTTGTAGTGTTTAAGGATATTATATTGAAAAGGACATATTAACATTCATCTAAAACTTAGATTAGTTACATTATTTCTATTATCATTAACATTTATATTTATGTATTAAATTTGACTCTTGAATAATAGATTTTGCAAAAAAAAAAAAACTTACCTATGAAGTTATTTAACGATATACTAATATTGTTGTTCTTACTATTATTGACCACAATGATCAAAATCAATCATGAATTAGAATAGTAACAAAGTAGTGCAATTTAATTATTTTCAAATACAACAAGAAAGAGAGAAAATTGACTAAGATATTTATTACAAATGTTTAGTTTATATTCATGTAGTGTTTAAGGATATTATATTGAAAAGAACATATTAACATTCATCTAAAACTTAGATTCCTTACATTATTTCTATTATCATTAACATTTATATTTATGTATTAAACTTGACTCGTGAATAATAGATTTTGCAACAAAAAAAAACTTACCTATAAAGTTATTTAAGAATATACTAATATTGTTTTTCTTACTACTATTGACCATTTTAAATTGACACTAACTATTTTTCCTACGTTAAGTACATATTAATTATACTAGTACAATGTTGGCACCACTTCAAAATCTATAAGAGGAAATATTTTATAATTCTAGTTGTGTTGTTCAATGATCAAAATATTTTTTTTATAAATTAGAGTGCAACAAGATAGTGAATTTGATTTATATCAATTATAATAAGGAAAATTAAGGAAAACTCGCCTCAAACATTTTTTCTAGTGTCTAGCATTTATTCATTAAGTGTTTAAATGGTTTATATTAAATAGAATACTAATTAGGTACTCCATTGTTTTTTTAATAGACCAAGTTTAGAAGATGTTTTTAAGTGCATTATTGAATTTGATTATGCATATTTGATATGGTGAGAAGTCATGTTGGTCAAATAAAGCTTTGAAAACTTAAATATTTTATGGCATTGTCATGTAATTTGTATAACACATGATTACATTGAAATATTAAATAATATAAAACTCCTCCAAAAAGAATATGAAGAGAATATTTGATATACAACAAATATGGAAAAGTGTGTATGAATGTATATTAATAGATCCTTCAAAAAAAATTACATTCATGAATCATATAAACCTACTCTTAAGATATTCGCTCAAGTAGATCAAGAATGGCTTCTACACCATATTTATTTATCTTGATCTTCTTGCAATGTTTTTTCTTTGGCATCCATGCCCACACTATGGTATTAATTGGAATAGAGCCAAGTTCTATGTCATCAGGATTTGGTACCCAATATTGCTCTAAAAATTTTCCATTGTATTTCCCTGACATAGGCTTCCACCAGTCAACCTTTACATGAAGATTCTCACTTTCATTATCCCTAAAGACATTTGAGATGGATTTTGCCATCCAAATCATCTCTCCTGCATCCTCATTTCCTGATCTAACTAGCAACATCTTTCCTTTCTCAACATCAATCATCGGATTGAAAGTTGGTTTTGGCTTGTTGCATTTGGGTCCAACATATATTGGTTCATCTATCACATTATCAAAATCTCCATCCATAATACTTGACATTACTTGGAGTGCATTACGATCAACATCAACAATGTGCCTTGTCCTAGGCCAGAAATCCTCAGAAGATGAATCACTTCCATCTATTATTCTATCATCATTATAGATTCCATCTAATGTATCAAGAACTTTTTCCCAATACACTACTCTATTTTTCCATTCCTCCGTAACAATTGGTGAATCCTCATTCCCAATAGTGTCTTTCCACATTTTTATGTATGATGTTATCCCTTCCTTTAGTTCTTTTAAATAGACATCATTCTGTTTGGAAGCTAAGAAAGATGGCTTCCCTATGGGAATTATAGGTCGGCCTTCATCATCTATATTCCATAACTCAACTGGTTCTGACCACTCAGTATCTCTAATTGATTCTTTGTACCTTAGTACTGGAACATCATTGAGTACAAGAAATTGGAAGTATTGGACATTAAGATGTCCAACTAGTGCATTTTTTCCCTCCTTGATGTATCCATTTAGGAAACTTTTGAAGTCATAGACCTTGTCAATAAGTGTAGGTGGAAACACTCGATTTTCTTCAATTGTACGATATGTATCCATCATTTCAGGTAAAGAATAAATATCTTTACTTTTTAGGTTGGAAGACATTCTTCCGTAGGTTCCATCTATGTCTTCATGGGTGTGCCCCACAAGCAAGAACCCAACCTCAATAGTGATGAAGACACCAAGTGCAGTTAAAAGTGATAGAAACATGAAAAGATAGCGATTCTTATTATCACTTGCTGCATTGTCCAACTGTAGCAACAAATGTGGAGGAAGAGGTTTAAAATCAACATTTTGACTTTTTGAACCTCCATGAAATATAAAATCATCCTTGTACCCTTGACATTTTGAGTAAATAGAGGTGTCAAGTAATGCATTTGTAAGTGGGTTTCTTGAAATTCCACTTTCATAAAGTAGATCACCATACATATCCATTTGTGGGTCTTCAAGGTCTCTTAAGCACTTTGCAAGAGATGTAATAGTAAATTGTGATCCCATATGGACAAATGGTAAGGAGAAATGACCAAAACCTCCTGCCTTATGCCCATGTGTAAGCATACCTGTCAATGACAAACCTAAATTTGTTCCTACAATAGATTTTGATTTGACACGTAGCCTTGGGATTGAAGTCTTTGTTTTGTCCATTTTATCATGGATAATGCTCAAATACTCCTTTGGAAACCGCTCTGACATAATTCTATGGGCATAGTAGCAATATCTTCCACACATAACAATCTTGTTATGTTTCTTCAACCTACCTCGTGCCTTTTCTTCCAACTCTTTTGTAGTTGCTGACTTCATTTGTGCTTTCAAAACAATACATTCATTGCATTTACTGAAGTTGGTGTTCTTTGAAAATGCCACATCTCGAAACTTAGTATTCCAAATATTGCTCATTGTTGACTGTGATATTGATGGGTAATTGAGCTTTTGAAGAGCCTCATTGATCTCTTTTAACAAAGAATTTTGTGTGTAAGTCGAAGGAAGCAATCTTAAAGGAGCAGATGTTCCATCTTCTTCAACTTGACGTGTTTGGTTTGGTGAAAAATCTGAATTATCCATTACAATGTTGTGCAATATTTCTATGGCTGCCACTGTGTGACCTCTTGCTTTGCATGTGTTGGTGTTACCATGAATAGCTTTGGTCTGTCCATGTTGGAAATAATGCTGGTAGTTATAGAATGTGCTTTGAGGAATTTTATGTATCTTATACCATGCTTTCTTACAAATAATATTCCCATTAAATCTCATGTCCTTTACATTTCTAGCAATAGTTGGTAAGCCATGGCCATGGCCATGGCCCTTTGACATGACTGTGTTTGACATGAGTGAATTCAAGACAAATTCTCTAATACCATTTTTATTTATTTGTCTCATATCCCTTCTAGCACTTGCAATGGCCTTCCTATCCACATGTTGAAGACAATCTTTTCTACAACATACATCTGCTGCCAAAACTCGAATTTCTTTCTCTTCATCTATTTTTGTTTGACATTTTGCAATTTTTTTTGTAGCCATAACTCGTTTAATCCTTTTATATGGCCTTGTTACATGCATATCAATTGAGTTTCTATCTTTTTCATTACAAAAGAACCCATCCCAATTGTTTAAGGGATTTGTGTCCTCTATAACATCCCATATCACCATTTCCTTGGGTGGCTCCTTGAACTTTTCCTTAACCCTTAATATCACACCTTTGTTGTCCACCAACTTATTTATTGGCCATCTAACCAAACAGTGTATAGACTTATCCCCAATTCTGCATATCTCACAAGTTCCATCTATCTCTTCTAGAAAAACACCAAAATCCATTTCACCTAGTGTTTCACCCTCAACAATGTCATCCTCGCGGACATTAACTAGCATTCCTTTGGCAATGCACATGCTTGTTCCCATGCATTCATGTGTAAGAGAAACCTTTGTACATATGAAGCTAACCCTATCTTGGGGAATATTTGTGGCATGATCATGACAGTGAGGCTCCAAATCTGATTCTGGCCAAATTTCATAAGATTCTAATGCACCCCCAAGTGTATGCTCAAACCCTGTTGGATGTGGTAGAGGAGCATTATGTTTTAACACCTTCTCGATTTTAACCACTATGCATCCTTTCTTTACCATCTTTCCATGCACTTTATGCCCAAGCTCTGTATTGAATATGGAGCCCTCGCCCACCTTCACTCCATGTTGCAAAAGATCTACCTTGGCTCCAATAGAAAATGTGGAAGAAACATTTGCACCTATAAACAAATGTAAATAAGGTTAGTATTTACTCAAAAAAAACATTTATTATGCTATCTAATAATATATAACACATGCTTCAATATTTTGATTTACCTATGTTGTGTCTCAAATCCATGATCTTCCATGGATGTATGTCCCCTTCATTAACATCCTCATCAATCAAATGTGGTTGAGTTACATCAATTACCAAAATTGTAACATAACCAGCGTTAACCCTTTCTCCAACATAATAAGTTCCAGACTCTGCAGATTCGACCCTTCCTAGCCCAATGACTTGATCATTAATAAGGAGATCAACATAGTCCCCTTTTGCCAAAATTATATTTTCCATTGTAGCTTGTATCAATTCTGTAACAACAATTAAAACGTAACTTGTAATTAAAAGGTTGAACCGTGTAAAGTGTGACTTTATATTTTCATAAAAACACACAACTTACGAAAAAGTAATATAGATGCAAAAATTAAAATAGCATGGTAGTAATATTGTATGTAATGAAACATTGTTTCCTCAAATGAAAGCTAACAATCAATATCATTCCTTCTACTACAAACATAAGCATATTGCTAGAAGCAACATTACATGGTCAAATAAATCTAGCACGTGCTAGATTTCCTTCTAGGACAAACAAGCACATTGTCAATAAGAATATTGCAAGGCGAAGGAAATCCACCACATGCTAAATTTCCTTCTAACGTAAATAGAAGCATATTACTCACAAAAACATTTCAAAGTAAAAGAAATCTTACACATTCTAAAGTTTATTCTAGCAGAAACACAATCACATTGCCAAAAACAACATTGCAATGTGAAAGATATCTAGCATACGCTTGATTTACTTCTAGCACAAACAAAAGCACATTGCCAACAATAATATTGTAGGGGAAACCAAATCCAACAACTTCTATCAAAAACACAATCACATTTCCAATAACAACGTCGCAAGGTAAAATAAATTTAACACGTGCTAACTTTACATGTAGCATAAATACAAGCATACTACCAAAAACAACATTTCATGCCAAAAGAAATCTAGTGCATGTTATATTTCCTTCTAACACAAACAAAAGCACGTTACCAAGGTGAAGGAAATCTAACACGTGTTAGATTTCCTTCTATAATAAACAACCAAATTGAAAACAACAATATTGCATAGCAAACGAAATCTAGCATAACTTCTAGCCCAAACACAAGCACAACATTTCCAATAACATTGCCAAGGTGAAGGAAATCTAACACTTGCTAGATTTCCTTTTATCATAAACAACCAAATTGACAACAACAATATTGCAAAGAAAAAGAAATCTAGCATAGTTTCTAGCCCAAACACAAGCACGCTTCCAATAAAAATATTGCAAGGTGAAAGAAATTTAACGCATGTTAGCTTTACGTGTGGCACAAATACAAGAAAACTACCAACAACAACATTGCATGTCAAAAGAAATCTATTGCGTGTTATTTTTCTTTTTAACACAAATCAACAAAGTGTAATGGTGATTCTCTGTTGTGAAGACCCATATTAAAAGTGGTGTAATGCTAATAAGACCAATGCAGCTATTGCCAAGATACCGATGTAAAGTTTCATTGTTCAGAAGTTTAGGGCCTCCTTGGTAAAACCATGCATGTCATATTCAGTGACTATGGCATACTCTGAGGTAGATTCAGTAATAAATTTTGTGCATCAATAGAGTTTTGGCATTTTCTAGCTAAGTTAAGGCACCAACACCACAACTGTTATGAATCACCTAGTCAGGTCTCAAGAGAGAGCTTCTTTTGTCTCATCACTATATCAATCCATGAAATGGTGGAGAGCCTAACAACCTTCTCTTTTAATCACTCAAGCTAGACCAAATTGACAAGTTGTATTCCTACCTAACCAAACATTTTCCATGTTTTTGCTTCCTCATAAAAAGATAGCAATCTAGGGGTTATCCTGATGCAAAATGTACCTTTCGACAGACTATGTTAACACCTTTTTTTAGGAGATTAACCCACTAGCCTTTGTTCTATAGTACAAATAAAATCGGTCACACTTTCACATTTTATTTGGATTTTATTTTCACCCATATGTAGTAGCATTGTGCTGACCAGTACGTTGGCTTTAAAAAGTAATGCAGTTCTAATAGTCAATATTGACATGGTTGGTCAATCTTTTTCTATGGAATAGATTTATGACGACAGGAAAATTATAGAAGTATCGATAGTCATAGAAAATGAATTTGCAGAGAGACTGGGAAGACCAAATCAAGTTCCCACATCCATTGGCCTGTTGAAAACATCCCAACATGAGGACTCAAATACATATCTTGGAAAGGAATCTTCAAATGGAACCCGATCCAAAAAAACATAGACAAACGTAAAAGAAATCGATCAAGAACCAGGAACAGATTCAAAAACTCATTATGGGTATTGATATATATTGGGATAATGTGGTAAAGATGAAGCATAAGGTATTGGTGGGCCACTGGGAACACATTAGGATGTCTAGTGGACAAATGAAAGAATGGGTGCAGAAATGTTGGTTCTGTATTGTTGGAAATAGACCGAAGGTAAGCATGCTCCTCAATAGTTGGTTTGGATTCCACTTCATGACAGTGGAAGATGCAGATAGGATTGGCTCAATCTCATGTGTGAAAGGTAGGGGATTTTTATGCTTGAAGAATTAGACAGTCGGATTTAATCCTATTAAAGAAGATCCCCAGCGAAAATACATATGGGTTAAACTCCCTAGCCTTCCTTTGGAACTATGGACCAAGAAGGAAATCATGGAAATTGCCAACAAGATAGGAAAATTCTATTATGTCGATGAAGGGAGTGCTGGCCTTCTAGAAAAATGAGTAGCATGGTTTTTCATTGAACCAGATTCCATAAAAGGTCTCTCGGCTACCCTTGATATCTATTAGAGTACACAATCTATCATAAAACGAGTGGATTACTGGGGAATCCCTTTTAGATGTTTGGGATGCCATAATACCATACATCTAATAGCGAAATTCCTACGTAGACTTGGTTGGGATGACATCAAAATGTATGGTAAGGCTATAGGCATAAATCATAATCATATTTTTCCCAAGAAAGAACATGCCCCTTGGGAGCTGCCAAATGAAGTGTAGGTGCCTACGCTAGAATAAGTTAATAGTAGTAGAAAGGATAACAGTATGTCGACTCTAGGAATTAATAGTCAAGAAATAGATTCCCAAGAGAGGCCATATGGACGGGGAAACTTGGCGAATAATGAGAAGAGAAGCTTAATATGACTAAGATGGAGCAATTAAGATGAAAAAGTGAGCAGGAAAGAAGGATCATGCACAGAAATGAAGAACAAGATGAGTGAGAATGAAAAAGGATGAAAAAATATCAACAGATAAATAGTTGCTTAGCAAGCAAAGGTGGAAGATTTCAGATTCAAGTAGTATATTTGGTTGTTAGTTGTAATTGGTTCCCAGTAAATGCATATATTCGTTTGCCAGAACATAAAAAAATAAATAAATAAATAAATTATAAAAAAAAAAATTAAAAAATAAAAAAATAAAAAAAAAAAAATAAAAAAAAAATAAAAAATTGTTATTTGTTTGCATCAATTTACTAAGCAATGGTATATCATCATAAATATATGATGTTTTCCTAGAAATTTGGAGCACCTCACAGATCTTGTCTGCTAGAATTTTAAAATTAATATTACAGAGGCAGAGTCAAGGTGCTTATGCACCAAAGTACCAAAGTGTACTCTGCTTATGTAGAATAACAATCAATAAATAGGAACTCATCTACAGTCATACAAGAGATCGCAATGTTCAGAAAGCCAAAAGATTTCGAAGCACCTTCCAAGCAAAAGCTTAGCACGCTTATACATCTAATGGGCATTACCATCCATGGATCATTACTTCAACCAAACTACAGTAGTCAAACTTTCAAACCATTAGGTATGGAAGTCATAAAAACACCAAGTAATGGCATGGCTTACCAAAGAACAATTGCACTGCCATGACAGGAGAATCATTTGGCATGTGTTCAGACACATCCAGAGTTAATAGAAAGACAGTTTCCTATTCAGATTCTGGTTCTTCTGAACCCTCCTCAGTGTCATCATCATCATGATTTTTATCATCTTCTTCCCCTTCAATATCTTCTTCAGTGTTAGGGGCATTATCGTTATTTCTTCTAAGTCCATGAAGTTGCCTGAAATCAGGGGCAACATTATCAAGCATCTCATTCAAAGCTTGGTGCTCATAGATTTGCCAAGAAGCTAACTTGGGAGGTGGAGAATTTTGACTTCCTGCCACTGCATCTTCAGGCACTGTGTGTTGACACTTCAAGCTACTTAATAGTAGATCTTGCCTGGACCTAATATTCTCACCTGCTGCTGCAATCTTACTAGCATCAAAATCTTGATTAATTCCTTCATCACTGATCCTTCCTGTCCCTGGCTGTCTGTCATCACTCCGAAGAGATTCATTGTCGCCATGAACTGAACCAACTGTACTGACTGCCCAACTACCAGCAACCTCTGATGCAAATAGATCAATTGTTGCTATCGAATGCTTATCTCCCTTGTTTCTAGCATCTATCTCATCTCTATGCTGCTGACTGACAGGTGATTGACTCTGCCTCTCCCCATTTAACAAGTTTCCAATAGGATGGGATGTTCTCACCAAATGTTGGCCACTGTTATATGTATCAGGTAATCTTTTTGGTTCAGCACCAGTCCTGGTGTTTAATGTTTCCCCTTGATTTTCACCAACTAAGTCTGTCCTCGCCCATTCCATTGGAGCTTGTTCTTCATCTTCAAGTTGCATTGTTTCTCATCCCAAACCCCCTTCACCATCTCTTACTTCATCATCCTCCTGAACCATTTCTTCTATATTCTTGTTTGATTTGGCAGGCTCATTCCCCATAGGATATGTACAAAACTCGATCCTTCTACATCCACTTGTGCTTTCAAGCAACTGAGTTGCATCTGCTTCTGCCCCAAGGAATTTTAGTTTCCGATCATAATGCAATCTTTTTGGAATGGAATGGTGAACAAGAAGCCAAGGAATTGCCATTCAAGTTCAATCAAGTATGGCTACAAGATAAATATTTAGTGGACCTGATTAAGATATCTTGGATGAAGCCTTTAGGGATAATGAAAAATAAAATGATGTATCAGGTCACTCAAAAACTGCACAGGCTAAAGTCAAAGGTTAAGACATGCATCATCAAGTGCAAGAAGACACTCTCTCGGGAGTTTTCTATTATAGATAAAGAGATTTCAGAATTGATGGACCCTACAAGTCCTAATTTCGTATCTGAACAAAGCAAAAATACAATATTGGAGCTCTCTAAATTATCAGGCAGAGGAATGGAGACAAAAAATAAAAATGACGCGGGTTTCTAGGGGAGATAATAATACTAAGTACTTTCATAAGATAGCTTCCAAAAGAAAAAATTCCGACACAATCTGGTATGTTAGAAATATGGACAATATAATACTAACTACTCAGAAAGACGTCCTACAGGAAGTTGTAAGCCATTTTAGTAATCATTGGATTGGCTGGGAATCACATTCTTCCTCCCCCAATCATCCAGTTTCTACACAGGCATGAGCTGTTCACTATTGCTGATATTGGCTGCCAACAATCTGTCATTTCCTCCTCTTCCAGTTGACCACATGCTGAAAATTTGGCTCTTCTGATGGAGCTCAATGTCAAATGGGAAAATTACAGATCTCATCTCTATCACGCAGATATTGCTCTGTCTAAGAGGGCAGATAGGCATTCTTGGGGCGGTCAAAAAAAAACTGTTGAAGTTACAGTACAAGGATCCAAAAGGCAGTCAGCTATGCATCCAAATATGTTCAATGGAAGAACATACATTCAATATATGCTCCATAGAATATTCATAATTCCAACATAAAGTACAAAGTCAGGGGCCCTAAAATCCATTTTTCCTGATTTGATCCCATGTGAGGATCTTACGTCATCCAACTAGCCAAAGGAATTGAGGACCATGGGAAAACACCATTCATGTAGATTTTCTTCCAAATGGGATCCTAGTGGATGTATTGATGACCAACTATAAGAGAGTAGGATTTCTTGAGAGTAAACATCCCTTTGGTTGGAGAACCTCACCAGAGTTTGTCTTCATCCTGAGCATTGTATTTTTTTCATTTTTGAAGCTCATGAGCTAAAAATAGGCCAGGGAGAGAAAGATGGATGTGATTCCCAATCTTCAACTGTTTTCCATTCCTTCCATAGCCTAGGGGATTGAATCAGTTTCTAAAATTCTTCTACAGTAAGACCCTGATGCTTTGAAGTAAATGTTATTAAATCTCTAGGATTAACAATCCCTCAATTGTGGCATCTATTGCCAAGAATCTTTTGAGAATAATGTAGTCACTAGTGTGACCATTCCAGGTCTCTCAAAAAACATGACTTTGAATTAAGGTCTAGTTGGCCTGTGGCAAATTCATATGGAAGATCTTAGAGGATGCTTGGTTGCTTGCAACTTTTTCAATTGAGAAGAGTGGCCATATTTCATATCCCATATTTGTTTCTAGAGTTCATCTCTAACCCAAAGTCAATCCCAACATAATTTCTCTCCCAATGCTTTGTTTAGGATCCCCAAGTCTCTCAATCCTAAAGCCCCACTCAATTTAGGATACAAAGCTTCTCTCAGGATTTACATCAAAATTTCTGAAATATGGGCAACACCTACCATTAATAACTTACCTTTTGCAGTGACCACTATCTTTATATCCCTCCAGACATGAATTCAAGATAGTTTTTGAACCCAAATTTTGACAAAATCAGATCAATAGATAAGTATAACTATGCACCCAATCACAGGAGAAGAAACTATTTAAGAAACTAAAGCAACTACCACTGATACTGGAGTTTAAAAATTCTTTGACATCAATTATCAGACCATCATATGACTGGAGGTGTGTCCTTTGTGTTGCCTAAGGTCTATTGTTAGACATACATTACTGGTTCTTGGTCCAATCATGTTGGTATTCAAGACCATAACCTTGATTTTCCTGCGATCCAAATAGGAGCATGCTTAGAGAATGTGCAACCCCAACAAGAAATCACAGAGTTTCATTCATTGTGGACACTTGTAATATTATGGCAAGACATATAAGATCAACAAATCAAAAAATCCACACACAAACAATAATTTGTTTGGGAGGCAAATCAACTCTGAATTTTGTTAGCAAAGAAATTCTACACCTACAGCACATGAACAGTTTCAAGCAACCAAATAACAACATGCAAAGGTAGGGGAAGAAAATCAGCCATATGAAAAGTATGGTGAAGATCACGCTTTCCTTGCTGATAATTTAAATCCTGAAAACACTTTTGAGGTCACAGAAATACAGTTCATTAAACTAATCCTATTTTCACAGACACTGAAAGTAAGGGAGCTGTAGACTTTCATGGTAATACACTTGGCACCTCAGCATTTCATTGTGAGTTTGAGTAGGAGTAATGTAACCCCCATGTTGCACTTTGATGTAGACCATGACTTTGTCCTTTCTTTCTTTTGCTTAAATATTTGGTTTTTCCTTTCTTTCCAAAGCATTGACATGACAAAACTACGGGAAATAATCCACTCTCTATTTTGAACTGGACTATTGAATAGGCTGGATCTATGAGGGAGTACAAGAATAAAAAACTGTTGAAGTTACAGTACAAGGATCCAAAAGGCAGTCAACTATGCATCCAAATATGTTCAATGGAAGGACATACATTCAATATATGCTCCATAGAATATTCATAATTCCAACATAAAGTACAAAGTCAGGGGCCCTAAAATCCATTTTTCCTGATTTGATCCCATGTGAGGATCTTACGTCATCCAACTAGCCAAAGGAATTGAGGACCATGGGAAAACACCATTCATCTAGATTTTCTTCCAAATGGGATCCTAGTGGATGTATTGATGACCAACTATAAGAGAGTAGGATTTCTTGAGAGCTAAGTCACATGACACGAGACACGGAGGACACGTAAATACGAGTATTCAATACGAAATGTAGCGACCCGGAAACAGGACACCGGGAACACGTTTTATATATATTTAATAAAATATATATATATATATATATATATATATATATATATATATATATATATATATATATATATATATATATATACCGAAATATAGTTTTTTATCCATATTAAATTGCAGGTTGCAGCTTATCTAATCAAATTAAGAATTTTTCAATTTTAATTCAATATTCAGTTTGTTACAAATTGTTGGGGTGTCTTTGATGTGATTAATGACAAATTGTTAAAAGTTAGGAAAAGGCTCTGTTTTGTGTCTTGCTGTCTGATCCCTTTAAATGCTAATAGTTTTCAGCCCTCCACACAGGTAAGTCCGAGCTGTTTAGGCTTATCTCCACAGGTCCGATCCTAAGTATAGGGCTACAATTCGAACTGTGGTATAGTTCTGAAATCCGAGGCTGCAAAGGTATGTCACTGTCTGAGTTCTTCAAGTTCTAGTTCAACACAAGCATGTTCCGAGATTTTTAGACAAGTAACCCAAACAGAAAAAGTATTTGCCCAAACAGTTATACGAAAAACTGTAGCCACAGGGGACAGTACCCATGGTAACAAAGGAAATATACATATTACACAGTGAACTCCACAACACTGACTTCATTTCACACAACGTCAATAAGCATAGCTGCAGCCTGCATATATATATAAAAGGTGGTTTTTCATATTCTGTGGAAAGCTGAAAGTTTCAGCTATCAACTTTTTTGCCACATGTCTAATATGCTTTGGAGGCTTCAATAGAGAAGGGGGCCATTACTAAAGCTGCAGTGCAAAGCAGGGGCAAAGGAAGCTTTTAGCAATGAATGCTGGCAGTGGCAACTTGGCATTTCTAACAGTACCCTCATGCAGACATCTAAATGATATTTTTATCATTGATTTTCTCCTCTTGCAGCCTGATGAAAGGGTTCCACTAATGGATGATGGTTCCATCATTGGAAAACTTATTATCCCTTACCCTTGATTGCTGGTCTTGTCTTGATTTTAAGACATTATATCTCTATAAAATCAAGGGCACATTTAACCTGGGGTCACAGATTTTAGAGAAATTTGATGTTCATAATTTCATGCCATGATGCCACCAATGTGCTTGAGAGTGTCTATGAATGTTCCACACAGAGCTCCAAATGGTCTAAGAAATAGCGTATTCAGTCCAATGTAAAGAATGTGAGGACCACCACTCGCTAGTAGTCAAAGAAGAGCATGATAAGGTAAGAGGGTACAAGTTTTGAACAATTCAAGATCCTTCAACTCTTCCGTCTTCAAATCCTGAACTTACTATTCGTATTATTAAGTTTGAAGCATAATCCTGAAGTAAATTGAAGGGCATTCATTAGCTATTCTCATACTGGATTATTTGAAGGACCAAGGGATATATTTTCAGCCTTAGTTATGAACCTAATTTGAGGCATGGATCCATTTCAGATCTTTGAATCATCCTGGGACCAGGACAAAGCCATTACAACTGTGAGAAAATTCTGAAGCAAGTCATGAAAATCAATATTAGAGTTATTCACTTGGCTTGATATTATTCTGGAAATTTGCTTCAATAGAAAAGTTTAGATTTCTTAATAGCTTACATTTATATGCCTGCGGTCCTATTGATGTCACTTAGGTGATACAGTGGTTGAAAGTTTGAAACATTGAGGCTCAGAATTATGGTATGGATTAGCCCTTAATTACGACAGACTTCTGAAGCAGTCCTTATTGTAAATTAAAATGAGTCAGAGACATTGTGAATCAGTGGACTCCTTGTCACAGCAAGGCTTGAATCCTTGATTGAAGGAATACACACTATTTGATCTACAAATCCTGATCCATAACTGCCATCTGAATTTCTGAAGCGTGCATCACCAGGTAATAACAACGATCTTGGGGTTTGTTTAATGCTGGTTTTGTCATCATTTTCTGGAGGATTCGGGGGTCTTCACAAATGTGAGGTTTCTCTAGTAATGGACATCATTAACCCCTGCAGAAACTCAGCCTTGACAACAGACAGGATAAGGATTACGGCACTGGTGGAGTGTTCCATTAGCGCAGATGTAAAGAGAAGTTTTTTTTTTTTTTTTTGACGATAACGGTTATGTTTTTTATTTATGGAGGCAAACTGGCTGCCCCAGGCTCTTACAATGCAGCTCTGACAGAGGAAGGAATTTCAATGTTGGCTGCTTTGGCATGCTTTCAGCAAGGACAGATGACATAGCACCGAGCGGGAACGTTACAATAAAGGATAATAAGCTCAGTTCATTACAATTTAAGAAAAAACCAGATTCTGATCAGTTCAGGGTCGGATATTTGTTCATTCGCCTGGTAGAGTGACCCGCTGAAGGTATACCGCAGAGAAGAGTGCCGGGCAGCCGAGACCAGTGATCCTTGGTCATTCCCTGGGCAATCAAACAATACGGCCCGCTGTTGATGATGAATCCACAAATACTTTGGAGGGAATGCTTGTGGGTTGAAGAACTGGCGTCCAAAATGGCAGCCCTCAGATATACAGTTCGAAATGCCGCCTTTCGGAGGTGAGACCTTTGAGACAGGTAAGAACGGAAATCTGAGGTGAGAACAGAGCATATTCTTATATGGATCTGATGGGCATCTTGAGGATCGTTTGTAGATACTTTGAACCGGAGGCTCGGACAGAAGACAGAGTCCATTGACAGAGGACTGGTTGAATTTGGTAAAGACCAGAAGTCATAAGATTAATCAAATAATAATACCCTGAGGAGGGGTCCCGGAGACCAGAGGAGAAAGGATGAGAGGATTAACCCTTGGCTCAGCTAGGAACAGAAATCCGATCAACAGAAACATTAGGGAATGAAACAGGAGGATTCCACTGAGTTGACCACCAGAGATCTTCGATTACAGAGGGAGCCGAGATTGGCTTCCATGTCGGCTTGAGAGTTGAGCTTTCGTAATATGTGATAGAACGAAATTTTCCTGAACTTAGGCAATAAGAGTTGGATTTTTTTGATAACAGTGGCTAAGTGAACCTGGTAGGGAGTCTTATGAGAGATCATTGCTTGGATTATGATTCTGGAATCTCCAAATACACAGAGAGAAAGGATGTTTCGCTTGATCGCCAGATTCACCCCTGCCAAAGAGCGAGAGCCTCCGCTCTGTTGTTGGTTTCTATGCCCAGACCCCAATGGAATCGTATTTCCGTTGAACCTCCAGGACTCAGAAGAACCCCACCACTGCCAGCAAGCCCAGGGTTTCCTTTAGAAGCCCCATCGAAGAATAAACAGTGATCGTTTAGGACTGATCTCCACTTGATGAATTCCAGTTCCTCCAGCCTAATCTCCCAGTTGGCATGGGCCAGAGCAGGAGGAATGGACCTTTCCTTCAGATTCGGGATCAGGTCTTGAATCCATTGCTCCTCTTCAGTGGCCAATCTCATTTCATTTCTTGAAGTAGTATTGGCTTCCAAAGCCTCGCCTAGAAGAGCTTTGATTTTGGAAATAACCCTTGCTGAATTGCAGCTTTCTCCTCTGAAAATTCTATTATTTCTCTCTAACCACAGCTTCCAGCAGATAAACTTAGGGATCCACATCCAACTTGTCTTGAGAAGGTGTTTTTTTTTCAGGGAAAAGGGAGATAGGCTGGCCCAGTTTCGGAGAAGAGAAGAAAGAAATGCTGTTTGGGAAATCAAAATTTGCAGGTAACCTCAGGACTCCCCTCAGACTACCTGTGCAAAAGGACAAAGCAACAGCAGATGATTGACATTTTCTTCAGCAGACAAGCAAAGGGGGCATCTGGAAGGCCCTTCCATCCCTCTTCTTCTCAGATTATCTCTGGTGAGGATGCTATTGTGCGCAACAGTCCAACAGAAAAAGTCAATTTTGGGGAGAGAGGGAAAATCCCATATAAACTTCCATTGAGTTGGGTCAGGAGGAGCATAAGGGACAGCCATCATACTTTTATAACCTTCAGCAACAGTGTAAGAACCTGAACGGGAGCCCCAGCCTCTTTTGTCTTTAGAGGTGGCCTTTGAAGGAGATTTGCCTTGGAGCAGATCTAGCAGTAGTGAAGCTTCCCCCTGCAACATAAGGGGAACCTCCCCCAGATTCCAGCAGTCCCAAAGTCTGTCTGGATCATTCTTCCAAATAGAGATATCCCACAAGGTATGCAAGTTGGAGGACTGCAGCCAAGCTTTGATATTATCTAGACCGTCCACTTGATTCAAAGGTTGATCACCGAGGATCGAATCTTCCCAAATTTTGATCTTTCTCCCATTCCCAGGGATCCAGTAAAGATGATGGCTGAAATGCTCCCTAGCAGAGTTGCAAAGATTGAAGATCGGGGAACCTTTTAAGGATCTTGGAGGCTTGTCCAGGCATCTCAAACGTTGCCCTTGGAAGTATTTCTTCCAAATGACTCTTTTGCTCCAACTGGATTTTCCGGAGACTAAATTCCACAAGATTTTGGATCCCAAAGCAAGATTTTGAACAGCCAAGTTCCGAAGATGGAGGCCGCCTTCCAGAAGAGGTTTCTTAAGAGTCTCCCAGTTCACTAAATGGAGCCTTCTGTCATTGTTGTTTCCACCTTCCCACAGGAATCTTCTCAACAGACTGTCCATTTTGTTGAGAAAGGTTTTAGGGGCCAGGAGAGCAGAGTATTGATATAGAGGCATACTTATAAGAACCGACTTCTATAAGAATGATTTTCCCTGCATTATTCAGCCAAGAAGCACCCCAAGATTGGATTGTTCTTTAACTTATCTAGCATCGGCATCCAGTGAGCAACTTTAGGCTTGGATTTGAAAATTGGGATCTCGAGATATTTAAAGGACTACCAGCTTCGATTTCCATCCATTTCTAATAGCCTTGCAATATCAGACAGCTCCTTGTTCGAGCAGTTCCAGCCATAGATTGAGCATTTCCTGTAGTTGATTTTGCTGCCTAAGAGTACCTTGTAAATGTCCAGCTCCTTCTTGAAGGATCTGGCAGAGATTCTGCTGGCACCTCCAAGCAACAAAGTGTCGTCGGCGAACTGTGCATGGTTAATGTCCTTCACCTTGTGAGTCATTCTGAGACCAGGCAGGATTTGAATCTTCTGATTATGATCAAGCTGGAAACTGAGGACCGAGGCTTGAATAGCATAAAGGAGTGGGGACAAGGGACATCCCTGTCTAAGGCCCCTGGAGGCTTGGAAAAAATCAGTTGAGCGACCATTGACCAAAGGCGCAATCCATGGCGAGGCAATACAGGCATTCACCCAGTTTATGAAGATTGATGAAAAACCGAGATTCTTCATCACATTGAACAAAAAATCGTGTCTCACCCTATCGAATGCATTAGCCAGATCGAGCTTAATAACCATACCTTTCTCATTTCTTTGGCAGCTGGAGTGGATCGCTTCTTGCACCCGCACAATGTTGTCCAAAATCTTTCTTCCTTTTATGAATCCGCCTTGATTTTCAGGGATGATGGCTGGCAAAATATTCTTTAGTCTGTTGGCGATTATTTTGGAGACCAGCTTGTAGCTTGAATTGCACAAGGATATGGGCCTAAATCTGCTGAAGTCGAAAGCGCCTTTCTCTTTAGGGATCAAGGCTAAAAAGGCTGAATTGATGCCACCGCCCAGCTTAGTACAATTTTGGGACTTTCTGACCATTCTCAATAAGTCTTTTTTGATTGTCGACCAGCAAGTCAAAAGAAACCTAACAGTGAACCCATCAGGACCTGGGGCTTTATCAGGCTCCATTAAATTCAGAACGTCCTTGATCTCATCCAAGCTGATCGGGGCGATCAACATAGCATTGTCCGATTCCTTAACGCTCTTGGAATTAAATCCATTGGGTAGGCCTGAGGATCAATAGGGATTTCTTCAGGAGCCGAATAAAGGTCTTTGAAGTAGGAATAAGCAGCTTTCTTAATGCCATCGAAGTCCTTAATCACCGTGTTTTGATAATGAATCTCAGAAACTGATTTGAAATGCTTTCTAGCTTCGGCTTGTTTGTGAAAGAAACCAGTGTTTTTATCTCCGGCCTTTAACCATAAATTCCTAGACTTCTGTCTCCAGAATTCTTCCTCCTCCCTGCTAGATCTGTGTACCTCTTTTTGCAGCTCGACTTCTTTTTGGAGATGATTTTGTGTGACAGGGCTCTGCTCCATAGCTATTTGGTGAGCAGCAAGATTGTTGAGAGAATCTTTTTTTTTTGCTGTAGGAGTTTCCAACCGTTTTGCCCACTCCTTGAGACTTCTTTTTAATCCCCTGATTTTCTCTTCCCAAACAAAGAATGGAGAACCGTGGACGGGCCTGTTCCAAGCTTCAGAAACCACCTCTTGAAATCCGTCTTGCTGAATCCACAAAGGGCTGAATCGAAAAGGGATGGGGCCTAGGTTACCATCCAAAGAGAGCTCGAGAAGAATGGGCTTATGGTCAGAAGTGAGGTTTGGAAGGATTTTAGAAGAGGCCATAAGACCGCATGTCAGGAAAGAAGAGTGGACTAGGAATCTATCCAGACGGGCAGCAATATGGTTGGGTCCTAATCTTTTGTTGGACCAGGTGAATTTGCCTGAAGAAGGCTTAATATCCTCCAGGTCCCAGCCCAACATAATATCTTCAACCCATTCTCTGGCGGGATCCCGGACAATGGAGCGCCCTTTTTCATCAAGTGCAAGGGTGACATTCAGATCCCCTGCAATGATAATATTTCCTGGATTTTGCTCTGAAAGAAAGGATTGTAGCGAGTTCCAACAAATTTTTTTCTCGCTTGGCAAAACAGGAGCATAGAGATTAAACATACTTACTTGTTGACCAGAATCTTTGTGGAGAAACTGCGTATACAGCCAGTGGGAGCTGCTTCTTTCTTGAATAAGATCATAAATGGCGCTGTTCCAAAGGTGGCTATTCCCCCAGAAGCGCCTCTTGCACTAACCGCTCGACCTTGACCTTTTTTCCAAAAAACTTTGCTAGATTGGAGGAGAAGAAGTTCCTCCAGCTTCGTCTCCTGGATGAGGAGGATTTCAGGTGAATATGTTCTCACTATGTCTTTTAAGGCTTCCTCTTTCGACCTGCTACCTAATCCTCTACAATTCCAGGAGACGTATTTCATTATTTACTGCCTTGAGGGATTGAGGCTCCTGTTGGAGCCCTGTTGCTCTTGCGACCAGATCTGGTATTCATCATTCCTTTGAGGGTTTTTTGAGAGCCTTGGAGGACATCTAGATAGGTTTTTTCCTCTCTCTGCTTCTTCTTGGATTTCCGACCCCTAGTCATTTTGATAGGAGTGACTTGCGAGTTATCAGATTCAGTCTCTCTCTTCAGAATCTTCCTCTGATTCGGAGGCGAGACTGATGTGCTCTTCGTTGCCTTCTTTCCTATGACCATCATCAACTGGTGGAACCGATGATTCGGCTTCAGTTTCTTTCCCTTGCTTCGACTTATTTCCAGGTTCCTCTTGTGTTTCTATGACATCCACCTTTTCTCCGGTGGGGGTTCCATCTTTGGAAGCAGCATTGGCCTTTGGATTAGGTTGTGGCTTCCCTGCGATGTTGAAGCATTCTGCCCTGGGGCCTTTGGAACAGCCTTTCCCTTTTTAATTTCTTTCCATCTTCTTCTTCAGCCGTGATCCCTGTTGCTGCTTTTGGACAATTTCGCTGAAAGTGTCCATGCTCATGACATGTTCGGCATTTAAAAGGCAGCTGCTCGTAATCCAGCTTCTGATAATGCTGCCAATCTCCAACTTTGAGTTTGACCGCTTCTGGTAGGCCGGCTTCCAGGTCAACTTCCACGCAAATTCTGGCGCAGGTATATTAGCCCTTGTGATCGGCTTTGTCAATGAAACGACCCAATCCATTTCCAATCTTCTGCAGGGATTGATAGCTCCAGCAATGTATCGGGAGATTAGGAAGACAGACCCAGACCGGCGCTTCCTTAGGGACATCAACAGAAGGGTCGAAATCAGGGCTCCATTTATTAAGATACAGTCCTTGATTTCCCATAAAATACGGCGTTTCGGAACACCAGATCCGATCTTCTTTGGTTGTGAATTCAAAGATGAAGTAGCCTCGTCCCACAACGTAGCAGATCACGTTATTTTTTAGCTGAGGTCTCCAGTTTCGCTGAATCCATTCGTCCGTATTTTTTGTGGACGGCCATCGGCCATAAACTGCCTACCAGGCCTCTGTCAGCCAGAGCAAGAGCGATTTTGATTGATTGTTCCTCTGGAAGTGCAATCTCAGTATTTCTTCAGTTTTTTTATGAACTTCGGCACTTCTGAAAACTGTCGTTTCTTCCTTGCCTGCTTTAACAGATTTACGGAAAGTTCATCAGAAGTTAATGGCGGGGTGGGGAGCGCCTCCCCACCCCCAGGCCCGCTCATTGAAGCTGCTGGTCTCGTCGGCGGCTACGATCCTAGGTTAAGCTCCGCAGGCAGAGCAGAACGCGCGCAGTCTCCGTATACCATCAAGAGAATCTTGATGTGTCGTCCACTCAGATGTAAAGAGAAGTTACCCCAGTGATGTTTAAACTATTGTGCATACCTGTGGAGTACCTCAGGCCTGAAATCAGAGCGGAGGGTCTTTGGCCCAGCAATGCCTGAACGCTGCACACTGGCACACTCTGCTCGCAGCTACAGACTTCAAATAGATCCAGACCTCAGCTATAATGCTAATCAAAGACAAACACCCTGCTCGCAGCTCCAGACAACAGCTCCAGACGACGTTGGACGAAAATAACCCAGAATAGACCAACGCGTAGGCTTTAAACTATGTTTTTTTCGCGGTTACGTATTCAAACCGTCGAAATACGTTAGGGCAACGTATTCTACCTACAAAATACGCGTATTCGAAATGTAGGACACGAAGGAAACGTCGAATACGTATTCAAGTTTTTATGACACGTTGTAAATCGTATTGGACACGTATTAGGGTCCGTTATTCTTTTAGTGTCCAATACGAAAAATACGGGGACACGGGGCCCTAGGGACGTGTCCTGTGACTTAGCTTGAGAGTAAACATCCCTTTGGTTTGAGAACCTCACCAGAGTTTGTCTTCATCCTGAGCATTGGATATTTTTCATTTTGAAGCTCATGAGCTAAAAATAGGCCAGGGAGAGAAAAGATGGATTGTATTTGCCAATCTTCAACTGTTTTCATTCCTTCCATAGCCTAGGGGATTGAATCAGTTTCTAAAATTCTTCTACAGTAAGACCCTGATGCTTTGAAGTAAACGTTATTAAATATCTAGGATTAACAATCCCTCAATTGTGGCATCTATTGCAAGAATCTTTTGAGAATAATGTAGTCACTAGTGTGACCATTCCAGGTCTCTCAAAAAACATGACTCTGAATTAAGGTCTAGTTGGCCTGTGGCAAATTTCATATGGAGATCTTAGAGGATGCTTGGTTGCTTGCAACTTTTTCAATTGAGAAGAGTGGCCATATTTTCATATCCATATTTGTTTCTAGAGTTCATCTCTAACCCATATTTGTTTCTAGAGTTTAAATCTGCTGAGGAAGAATACCAATGTAAATATTGTAGTTGTCTAACCATAATTCATATTCATGAATAAAAATGTCTCTACTCAAATATGACACTCAATATTTCGTCATAAGTATTATAGGGTGATGTACAAACTCAATATTTTGTGAAATGTATATTTGGATCTCAAACTTGATTATAGAAGCTTGTATAATGAATATGGAAATATATGATTTATGGAAAATTACTGCATTCAAAGAAAAACACCATTGTCACAATAAAATATTCTCAAATCTTGTTTATAGATAAGATTAAAATCCTTTTGAAAATTGGTTTGGTATGCAAGTTCAATTTGGCTTATATCATAGGGTTTGCTATTCATATTCTCCAAAAAGATTTGCAGACAAATTCATTCAAGTTCGAGTCTTAAAAACAACAAGACAACTTGGAATACAATTTTATTACGACTTCCTTGGTGGATGTATATATAGAAACTTTTAACGAACCATCAATCAAGCATGTCCTAAAATGATGTGCCTCTTCAAATTGATGTCCAAAGCTCCTTTTCTCTTCAAATAACCTTGAACATAGGTTCCACACATCC